>CM038043.1:67334313-67614526 GCA_021397845.1 Areca catechu
CTCTCTCCAAGTCCAGGCCGACCACCAGCATCCAGCTCCAGTCCGATACTTCAGATCCAAAGCTCTTTCCAGAGGGAGTCGAATCAGCCTTCAAGAGAATCCGGATCTCAGCGACATCAGCCTTCAAGTTCTTCGAACTGGTAATCCTTCCCTGAGTCTCTGAATCCATCCTTGTTTTTCTTCTTTCCCCAGATCTTGAGTTCAGGAGAAGCCGACCCAGCCACGAGGCCAGTATGGAGGATCCATTGCGAAGATAGCCGAATCCGGGGATCCAACAATCTACTCGAGCGGTTCTTCTACCCAAATTCTGTGAAGATCACTGTCTGGTTGGTAAACCATCTCTTCTCTTTATTTCTATCCTTTTGAAAGTTCAGAGCGAAACCCTAGGTCTGGAGTTTCTCAATCCCCAGCGATCTGTTACTTCTGAACTACTCTGATAACTTAGCTTCTTCTAATTGTGCTTTCAATCCTTACCTAGTTTCCATCAACTTAGTTTACTTTACTTTGAGTCGAGGCCAATTTTCTGAAATAAAAAAAAAAAAAAAAAAATTAATCTTAAATTTACTTCCGCATACGCTTCTTTGTTCTTTGTTCTGCATCAAGAGTCCTAGATCCTCCATGTCAACGGCACGTCCAATGCAGCGGAAGTAGAGCAGGTCTCATCCTCACTAACACGATGGAGTTGTAGCTGAATGCACACTCTGCTTCAAGTTTGCCGCAACAAATAACTAGGTAGAGTATGAGGCACTCCTCGGGCCTCAGTTCTCCCGCGAGCTGGGTGTACGAAGCCTGAAGGTCTTCATCGACTCCCAACTAGTGGCCGGATAAGTCTTTGGAGAGTATGAAGCCAGAGTCCCCAGATGATGAAGTACTTAGAGCAGGTCCGCTCGAGCATGATAGGTTTCTAACACTTCAGCATCTCTCACATCCCTCGAGGTGAGAATGCTCGTGCCAATACACTGTCAAGACTTGCGACCTTGCCCGGACTCGTCACTAGGGCATGCCCACATCGAGTACCTCGAAAATCCAAGCAACGAAGCTCCGGTAGAGGTGCAGCAAGTCATCTCGAAGCCGAGTTGGATGGATAGATACATCATATACATCAATCGATGGCACCTTGCAGGAGATCGCGCGCGGAGGCCGCCTTATCAAGAAAAGGCCTCATGATTCATCCTCATGGAAGGATAGCTCTACCGCCGATCTTACTCCTATCCACTCCTGAAATGCCTGAGACCTTCAAGGCAGCTTCGTGCTCCAGGAGATAAACGAAGGCCTTTGTGGAAACTATGTCAGGGGGAGGACTCTTGTGTACAAGGCCCTCCGACAGGGTTACTACTACTGGAGACCATGAGGGAGGATGCCGCTGATTTCATGAAGAGGTGTGACCGATGCTAGTGCCATGCCCATATACAAGCGTCAGCCAGTGGCACCACTCTCCCAGCTCTCCACCCTGTGGCTATTCGCCCAATGTAGAATGGACATTCTAGGTCCATTTTTCCCTGCATCCAGGCAACGAAAATTTTTAATAGTGGCCATCGACTACTTCACCAAGTGGGTAAAAGCAGAGCCAATGGCACGGATCATGGAAGCCAAGGTCCACCAGTTCTCTGAAGTCGATCATCTGCCACTTTGGGCTTTCCCACAGCATTATCACTGATAACAGGCGATAATTCGACAACCAAGAGTTCAAAGAATTCTATGCCGAGCTCGGAATCCAACATCGATTCATCTTGGTGGCTCACCCTCAGACCAACGGGGAGGCCGAGGTGACCAACCAAACCATCCTCCAAGGACTCAGGACCAGATTGGACCAGGCCAAGGGTAGGTGGGCAGAAGAGCTCCCAGCATTATCTGGGCCTACCACACAATGCCCTGAATAGCCATGGACGAGATGCCTTTCAACCTCACTTTCGGCGTAGAGGCCGTTGTTCCAGTTGAACTCGGCGTGCCCACGCTGCGGATACAGCAGTACAATGAAGCAGTGAATCCGGTGCACCTTCTTCTCAACCTGGACCTCCTAGAGGAAACCAGGGACAAGGCTTGACTACAAATGGTGGCTTACCATCAGCCCGTAGCTCGATACTATAATGCACGGGTAAAGCTGAAGGTTTTCTGCCCTAGCGATCTGGTGTTGCACCGAGCTGAAGTGTCTCAACCCCGGGAATGCGCAAGCTCTCACCGAACTGGGAGGGCCCCTATAAGGTGGTTAAAGCTCTTCCATACGGAGCTTACTATCTTGCGGATCTGGATGGCATCAGATTCCCGTGGACGTGGAATGCTTGCAACTTAAGAAAATACTATTAGTAATGTAAGGCCTCTCCCTAATAATAATAAAGATCCTCTTTTATGCAATCTTCTCTTTCCTTGCAAGGATATCGCTGCCCGGCCTAAGGTCTGGCATGCTTAAGCCCATAGTCCAGCTCTCCAGTGACAAAGACCAGAGTCCAGCTCTCCAGTAACCAAGCCCGGAGCCCAGCTCTCCGGTACCAAGCTCGAAGTCCAGCTCTCTGGCAACAAGGACCGGGTCCAGCTCTCCGGCGACGAAGCCCGAAGTCCAGCTCTTCGGCACCAAGCCCGGAGCCTAGCTCTTCGGCACCAAGCCTGGAGTCCAGCTCTCCGGCAACAAGGACTGGAGTCTAGCTCTCCGGTAAAGAAGCTTGGAGTCCAGCTCTCCGCACCAAGCTCGAAGCCCAGCTTTCTGAAACAAAGTCCAAAGTCCAGCTCTCCGAGAACCAAACCCAGAGTCCAGCTCTCTGATGACGAAGCCCGGAGTCCAGCTCTCCAGTACCAAGCCCGGAGCCCAGCTCTTCGGCATGAAGTCCGGAGTCTAGCTCTCCGGCAACCAAACCTGGAGTCCAGCTCTCCAGTGATGAAGCTCGGAGCCTAGCTCCCGGGCACCAAAGACTGGAAACCCGGCACCAAAGACTGGAAATCTTGGCACCAAAAATCGTTAGCCCGGCACCAAAGCCCGAAGCCTAGCTCCCGAGCACCAAAGATCAGAAACCCCGGCACCAAAGACCGGTCAGCCTGGCACCAAAGCCCAAAGCCTAGCTCCCGGGCACCAAAGACCGGAAACCCTAGTACCAAAGACTGGTCAACCTGGCACCAAAGCCTGAAGTCTAGCTCTATGGCACCAAAGATCGGCCAACCCAGCACCCCAGGCCCGAAAACTCCTGAAGACCGGAACCCCGTAATCACCTGGCATTTCCAATGAATGCAACCTCTGAGCTCGACCTTGCCGTGCGCACCTGGAGCTGATCCCGGTGAGACCGAAAGTATCTTATCAAATAAAGCATTCAGAGACGTTCATCCACTTTGCACACAAAGTGGAAACGACTCAGCTAGTTGAAGAACTTCTCTCTAACTTCATCACATGTTCGGGACTCAAAAAAAAAAAGAAAAGAAAAGAGAAGAAGAAAAGAGAGAGGGAAGAGAAAGAAAGAAGAAGTTTCATGCCAGGGATGACTGAAAAAGTTTCTTCATTGAAAACAGACAGCCTAATACAAGTGTCGCTGGGCCTCGACATGCTAGGTAGCCCAAACCAAAGGAAAGAAAACAAAGAAAAGAAAAATGACTACAAGGGTCCCTATTCTACATGGCCAGTCCCTTCCCGGGGTGGTGTGCCGGTGGGACATCGCCTTCCGGGGCCTCAGGCTACGCGGCTTCGGCTTTGGCGACAACCACTGGCCGAGCTGGGTTGGAGGTTGCGGTCGGCTCCTTGCAGTGCCCAAGTCTGGGGCCGTTTCCTCGTCCAGGACCCCAGGATATCTGAGGAAGCTTTGGCCCTTGTCTGGGACGAAGCTCTCCACCCTGGAGTGGAGATACATAAAGCCCTTGTAGAAGGAGTTCGACACCGTCTCATGGAACTCAGTGGTGAACTCCTTCGAAGCCCTGTACCTCGCCACGGCCTCCACGATTGCCTTCTTAGCATCCTCAGCCTGGCCGACCACCTCAACAGCCTTCTTCTTTGACGCTTCCACCGACTTGGCTGCTGTAGCTGCCTCCTTCTCGGCAGCGATGATCCTCCTTTCAGCAGAAATCAATCTCTCCCTGGCCTCCAACAACTCGGCCTGGAGAGATTGGGCATCCCCCTTCTACAGAATAGCTTCGACATTGGACTCGCTCAACCTCGACTCAATGGCCTTGAGCTCCTCTGCCTTGCTCTTTGACCGACTCCGTTCTCGATCAAGACTCTCCTGAAGCTCCTTCAAGTGCCTCTCGGCACTTGTGAGCTCCCCTCGGAGCTCCTTGTTCTTTTGACTCACCTCCCAGGCATTGTCAGTTTTCTGTCTCAGCTCGATTTTCACAGACTCGAACTCCGCTGCCTGCTACCTGTCCTTCTTTAACCAATTCTTGCAACAGTTTCTGATCAGAAGGAGCTCAGCATCAAGCTACACCAAAGAAGGTGTTAGCAACCAATGCAGAAGAGAACATGAAGAAATGAAGTGGATGAAGTTGCTTATTAAGAAGAGATGGGGAAATGTGCTGCTGATCGCATCCCTTAGTAATTTTCTGGCCTTCTCCCACTGGTCGCATGACTGGATTGCAAAATCCATCATGCACTCCGCCAGACCTTGGTCCCGGACCAGAGAAATGTTTGGCACCAACTTGATGGGGACTCGACGGTAGTCCCTCTCTCTCTTGCTCACCCTGGATGTGGAGTCACCCACTCCGTCGGTAGAAGAAGCTTCGGGGTGTGGTGGGAGCTCGGCACCTCCTCAGATGGTGCCCCTGGTGTCGGCTCCATTCTTCCTTACTCCTCCTCCCCCTCGATAATGACGATCTCCGAGGGAGGAGGAGACGTCGCAGCAGTAGCTACGGCAGTGGCCCTGGCCCGGACGACCACCTCAGACTTTGGGGCCGGGACCAGCTCTTGCCACCTCGGCTGCTCTGGCGAGGGCTCAGCAGCCCTCTGACCTGGCTCAGGCTTTACCTCGACCACCCTCCTTCCTTGCTCAGGGGCGGTCTCAGCTTCTCCTTTGCTTGGCTCAATCAGTGCGGCGGAAGCAGTCACCGCACCACCTCCATCGCGGGCCCTCTTCGAGGAGGACTCGCTGACCGCTGTTGGAGGACCCCTCTTCTCGGTGATCAAGAGCAAGTCATCCAGTGAAAACTTCATACTTGCACACAAAAGAAAGAATGCCAGCTTCAAGTTCAGAAAGAAAAAGGAAAAGTACAAGGAGAAAAGTTCGAGCCGAACTCACCCAACTCTCTCGTTGGGTTGACCCTGACCTCGGAGAGGTTCTGCTCTAATAGCAGAACCTCGAGGGAAGGAATCTGGACGGTGCGGAGCTGCCCGAAGACCCTCGATTAGCTGCTTCGAACGCGGAGTCTCAGTTAGGGGATCGATCTGGGTTGCTCCAGACCCAGTCGACCCCCTCGACCGATGCAAAAAAGTACTTGTTCTTCCATCCTTTGATAGAAGAAGGGAGTTCGAATTTAATGCCCCTCGAATGAGAAGAAATGGACCACCACCCCTCCTCAGAAGGGTGGCACTTCAGGGTAAAAAAGGCCTTGAATAAGGAAAAACGTGCTACAATCCCATGAAAGTGATAGAGTACTATGAAGCAGAAGATGGTCTTCACAGCATTCGGGACAAGCTGAGTAGGGACAAGATGGAAATTGCTTAGCACAGAAAGGAAGAAAGGATGGAAGGAAAATCGAAGTCCCCCTGCAAGAGTCTCCTCATAGAGGGCTATCCGGCCCGGGCCACTGGAAGTGACAAGTTCCCCCGGTCGAGGGACGAAGAGCCGGACAGTGTGCGGGATGCCATAGACATCTTGAATGGTCACCAGTTCCTCAGCAGATATTGTCGAGACAACCTTGCCAGGACCTGTTGACCGAGGAGGTTCAAGGGCAGGTTCAGGTGGAGGAGGAGGAGGGGGGCTAGCTCTAGGCTCCCTAATGACGATCCTGGTGGGAGGGCGCCTCTTGCTTAACTCAAAGTGTGTCTCTTCCTCTTCATCGGAGGAAGAAGGCAGCCTTGACCGAGAAGGCCCGCCTCAGCTTGATTGGTTGAGGGATGGAAGTCAGGGTCGAAACGAGACATTTCAAAGATGGGGGAGGTGAAGGCTGGAAGAGAAGAAGATGAGGATGGACAGCATTCGAGAAGACCCTAACCTTAAGGAAAAATCCTATCCTACTGAAAGATGGGGAAGGAAAGAGACGAACCTGGATAACTGGGGGAGTCTAGGACAGCCGGGGGAGAGGAGGAAGTTTGGTACGATGGTGGGCACTTGAGATTTGAAAGAGATAATGTTTTGGGAAAATCTTCCCTTCCTTTCGAAATGACCAGATGCCTAACCATATCGTTACAGTATCTCCACCGACAGATCTATGCCACGTGTCGCCCATCGATGAACGGGGCACCTTGCTTCGATCGTAACCACTCTAAATTCCATGCCAGCAATAACCACTCCTTGGACGTGTCCACGTGGCTCCTCCACACTAACTTGGAGAACCGCCTCACGAAGCACCGGTGATCATGGTCATCATTGTACAGGATTTTTGCCTTTCCATGTCAGCACCGCATTTACTCCCTTTGCCCCGAGTGCCGCGTGCCAATGGGCCTCGGGAGTGGGGGGCAAATGATGTGGCTGGATCGCTGACATGGGATCCATGTCAGATGCCATGTTGGATGAAGCTTCCATGTGGGACGCCTCTGCCCGAACTCCTTCACCCGGTCGTGCTCCCTCCGGGTCGAGATGCCGGGGCCAAGTCGAGCTCCGCCTCTCCTTCGCCTGGCTGTGCTCCCTTCGGTTCGAGATGCCAGGGCCAAAGTCGAGCTCCACCTCTCCTTCACCCGGCCGCACTCCCTTTAGGTCGAGATGTTGGGGCCGAAGTCAAGCTCCTCCTCTCCTTCGCCCGGCCGTGCTCCCTTCGGGTCGAGACGTCGGGGCCAAAGTCGAGCTCCACCTCTCCTTTGCTCGGCCGTGCTCCCTCCGGGTCGAGAAGCCGGGGCCGAAGTCGAGATCCGCCTCTCATTCATCTGATCGCACTCCCTCTGGGTCGAGATGCCGGGGCCGAAGTCGAGCTCCACCTCTCCTTCACCCGGCTGCGCTCCCTTCAGGTCGAGACACCGGGGCCGAAGTCAAGCTCCGCCTCTCCTTCGCCCGACCGTGCTCCCTTCAGATCGAGATGCCGGGGCCAAAGTCGAGCTCCACCTATCCTTCACCCAGCCACGCTCCCTTTGGGTTGAGACACCAGGGCTGAAGTCGAGCTCCGCCTCTCCTTCAACCGGCTGCACTCCCTCCGGATCGAGACGCCGGGGTCGAAGTCTAGCTCCGCTTCTCTAGATTAGCTCCACCTCAGACGAGGAGACCTGTAGTTAAAGTAAGTCACCGCTCTCCCTGGATGGTGGCTCAATGCTCGAGGGCCATGAAAAGATGCCCGCTAGGCCGCGATGATGGTCCCAGCTACCACTTATACTAGAATGGAAGGAATCCTCTGATCGAGGCTTTGTATTCTCTACCAACCATCTGTACCCTCCAAAAGAGGAAGTCAACCAGCAGATCCAGATCCAAGAGGTGGCGGCCCGTCGATCGAGGCCCTGCTAAGCTACCTAAAAGTGAGCAACCGAAAGGAATATCAGAGCGAACGGTAGCTTCCATACCACCTGAATGGAAAGGCAACCCATCCATGGCACAAAACACCTTTGCACGTGCCCATAGGCATGGGGAAGATCCCAAGGTAAGCGGCGTGCCCCAGCAACAAGGGTCTTCCAGATTCAATCAAGGTAAGAAGCTAAAGCTAAAAACTCAAGCGAAGATTCAGTGGAGTGAGGTCCAACGAGCAAGAAGGGGATAGTACACAGGAAGACAACGCTCGAGGCTACAGCGAAACCCCCAAGAGGGGTCTAGACGGACATAGCTACTCAGTTCGAGCTCTCTTCTACTACCATTCCCATACTCTGTGTTCAGCCCGCTCGCACTCTCTTATCTCACCAATTCTCCTCCTAGCATGGAGGCCACACTCGAGGCTCGATCAGGAGGATCTGTTCTCCTGAATCGCTACTGACTTGACCATCGGAGTGCCCCCACCAGAATCTCCGGCTTGGGTCTCTAACTCTGTTTTGCAGGTTCAAGCACCCGAGTAGGATCTTGAGCGACAGGAGCACATTCCAAGCTCGACCTCAGCTACGGGCCATAGCGATCTTGGCAGCAGCATGAGGTAACTAGTTGGAAGAGTTCCAAGCAACCCATCATAGTAGATTCAACAATGGAAGCAGAGTACATCACTGCCTCTGAAGCTGCAAAAGAAGCCTTCTGATATAAAAAGCTCATTATGGAGCTTGGAGTGATGCCATTTGATGCCATCCCTATATATTGTGACAATAATGATGCAATAGCTCTTGCTAAGGAGCCTAGGTCTTACTAGATGTCTAAGCATATTGAGTGGCAGTTTCATATCAAATGCAACTATCTCGAGAAGAAATATGTTGAGATGCAAAGAGTAGACTCTATGGACAACATGATAGACCCACTGACTAAGACTCTGAGCCAACAGAAGGTTGAAGTCCACTTTGAGAAAATGGGACTTAGATATATAGCCAATTGGCTTTAATGCAAGTGGGAGATTGTTAGAAGTATGCCCTAAAAGCCAAGTTGGCTTAACACATTTTTATTTTTAGGGTATGAACTTTGTACTTAATTTTTTTTATTAATAAAAGGATATTATTTTCATTCATATTGATGTGTCCATGAATCATCCATGGAGTTAATGAACAATGTCACATATTCTCAAGAGTTGAGAATCTGAGGCATGTGTCTTTATAGATTAACTCCTAAATGCTTCCGATTATTGGAATATCATGAGAACGATGATTGATCCATTAAAATCAGTGCACAGATTACTTCCCTTTCTAGGTAGATGAGTCTCTAACCTACAGTATGATGACACTAGAGTGAAAGTATAGGTAGTTGATGGAGATCAACGGTACCGAGCATGACTAAGTACAGGAAGTTATATGGATGACTACTCACTCATCAATAACTTCTTGATGCTGTAGTCATGTGAATAGTTTTTTGACTTAGAGTGTCTCGGCTACTCATAATAAGGTTGCTGTAGTTTAACAGCACAATCACATGGTTCCTATCCATATGGGACCTTACAATGTTTGTTGGCTACAGTAAGTTTATTGTAGGAGTAGGGTGTTCACTTGTAAGGATATATCAGTCTTAGTAGTAAGGTATAATCCTATGCAGCTTAATGTGACTAAGTCCAAAAGTCTATGGCCAAAGTAGGGTGATAATGAAAAGGTATTTTTATTAGTATCATAATTAGACTTGAGTCGATTATGTTAAGCATATGACTGATGGGTTTGATGAGTTTCCATAACTAACATCATGTCGGGATTTTTGATAGAGGAACTGAATCACATGGTAAATACACCTAGGGACTCTAATCTTATTCTGCTAGGTTGCCACTACATACTGCTAGGTGTCACTGGTGGATTGTGAGAGACCATTAGGATCATTCTCAGATCGATGATCCTGATTAGGGTTGAGTTGAAATTGTTTCAGTCCATCAAAAGGAGTTTTGATGATGTATAATGGAGATTATAGCATGTCTTATTACCAGACAGGATAGGACCTAAGGGGTCACACACATTAAGAGCTCAAGTAACCAATCAGCAAATCAAAATGTTACTAAAATTGAGAATTTTAGTACATTTGGACCTAATTGTAAGTGTTATAATTAAGATTTGACTTAATTATAAATGTTATAATTAATTAATTATGGATTAATTATTAATTAAGTTAAATTAGATTTAATTTAATTGAGTTAAACTTAATTAATTGATCCTAATTATGTTGGGTCAATGTCCCTTTCGAAATGGTTCGATCAGATTTAAAATCAGCTTCGATTTGACTGTCAAATCACTTAATTTGGACCATGACCTAGAGTCCAGTTGGATTGGGACTCTCTCTCCTTGTCTCCCCTTCCCTCCACATGCCAACCTAGTGGGTCCATGCATTTTGTGCGACAAAAGGAGTGGGGCATGAATATTAGATGGCGCTTATCCCATTTTGGAATGGAAGAATATGAGAAGGAGGAGTCCTCATTCATTCCTCTTAAATCCTAAACTAGATTAGATTAAACTCTATTGATTTTGGCATGGAGAATTGGGGAGTTTTACCATGAGAAAAATAAAAGCAAGAGGGGTGGCCGACCAAAAGTAGAGAGATATTTTTGTGCGTGAATGTCCTCCTCTTAGGCATTTTTTCTTCTCTTGGCAGTGAACTCTAGAGAGTCTCTCTCCTGGTTCCTAGTTTTCTTCACCCTCTTATGTGATTTCTTCCTCTTTCTAAGAGATCTAAAGAGTATTCTACAGAGGAAAGAAGAGAGAAAACTATCCAAGGTCTTGCAGATCTAAGATTGCAAGACAAAAGCCAGTTTAAGAGAAGCCGGTCCAAATTCGGATCAGCATGATTTTTAAAGCGGGTGATTTGCTAAAAGAGGAGAGGGCTACAAGAATCTAGCAGTCCGGTGCTCTCTACAACTTGGTTACGAGAGCTTTGTATAGATACCACAGAGGCCGGGCGATTGCGTGGCTCCGGTAGAATCCTGATTTTATTAGCGGATTAGCATGCTTTTCAGAGTAGTCCAGGATAGTGATCCAGGTAAGTATTTTATGCTTAAAATAATCTTTATTTCAGATATGATATTTTTCTTATATATTTTAGCATGTTGAATTTATGATAAATAAATTAGATTTATTTATAAATTGTATCTTTAGATATAAATTATTTTTATATTTGCTTCCACTGTGATAGGCTGTTGATGCCTGATCGTTTGCAATTTACTGTTTCTGGGAGAACTCCAACAATCTTATGCTCTCATATCTATGAATGGAGATTTAGAAACATTCAAGGAGGCCATGGAGAGTTCAGATAAAGAATCATGGATACAAGGCATGATGGAAGAGATGAAATCTCTCAAGAGGAACAAGACATGGTAATTGGTGGATCTGCCTAAAGATGTTCATGCCATTGGCTCCAGATGGATGTTCATAAAGAAACCAGTACCTTCAGAGCAAGGTGGAGTGAGATACAAAGTAAGGCTGGTAGCAAAAAGATCTCACAAAGGGAAAGAGTTGACTACACTGAGATATTTTCTCTTGTGGTACGCCATACTTCAATATGGGTGTTGCTGTCATTGGTGGTAGAATATGGTATAGAATTGGAGCAGATGGATGTGAAGATAGCCTTTCTACATAGAAGTCTGGATGAGAAGATCTATATGTAGCAACTTGATGGCTTCATAGAAGTTGGACAGGAGGATAACGTATGTTTACTCCAGAGGTCATTGTATGGTCTGAAACAATCACCTTGCTAGTGGTATCGGGGATTTGATGCTTTTATTTTAAGCCTTGGGTTTCTCAGGTGTGAACATAACTGCTGTGTATATGTCAAGGATGTGGATAATGATAATGCTTTGTATCTACTTCTGTATGTGGATAATATGTTGATAGCCAGCAGAAGTATGAGTGATATAAATTAGTTGAAGAAAGTATTATCTGAAGAATTTGAGATGAAGGATTTGGGTCCAGCTCAAAAAATCCCTGGAATAGAGATTTGCAGAGATAGATGCAAGGGGATTCTCCATTTGTCATAAGAAGGTTATATCAAGAAGATTCTTGAGAGGTTTGGGATGGAGAAGGTCATACCAGTGGAGACACCATTACTAGGTCATATATTTCTTTCTAAGATTCAAAGCCCCCAGATAGATAAGGAGAGAAAGTACATGGAGAGAGTTCCATATACAAATACTGTAGACTGTTATGTATGCTATGGTGTGTTGCAAGACAGACATAGCATATGCTATAAACCAGGTGAGCAGGTACATGGAAAATCCTGGGAAGAAATATTGGAAAGCATTGAAGTGGATTTTGAGGTATCTACAGGGAACTCAAAAGCATGGATTGGTATTTGGTGGGTAGCCAGAAGGACAAGGAAGGAACTCCGAAAAGTTATATGGAGGTTCGGGTCCTTTGGAAGGGTATGTAGATGCAAGTTATGTAGGTGATCTTGATATAAGAAGGTCTACTACAGATTATATCTTCTGCTTACATGGTGGACTGGTTTCTTGGAGATCTACCCTTCAACCTATCATTGCTCTATCTATAACAGAGGCTGAGTATATAGGTATTACAGAGGCTGCAAAGGAAGCACTATGGCTAAGGAGGCTAGTTGCTGAGATGGGGGTGGAACAGTGTATGGTGATCATGCACAGTGATAGCCAGAGTGCCATACATTTGACTCAGAACCCGGTCTATTATGCACGCACAAAGCATATAGATGTGAGGTACCATAGGATCAGAGAGCTAGTAGAGGAAGGAGAAGTGGCACTGGTGAAGGTCTATACAAAGAAGAACCAGGCAGATGCACTTACAAAGGCTCTACTGGAAGAAAGCTTTCATTCATGTATGTGGTTGATGGGTCTAAGGTATCTGGTGTAATAAAATGTAATCTTGGAGCACCAAGGTGGAGATTGTTGAGTCTCAAGTGGTGCATCCAAGATTCTAGGGAGATGGGCCAAGGTTTAGGTTGGTCCAGTTTATCACGGTCACACATGATGTATCTAGGTCTAGGAGTGAGTCCGGGAAGAGTCCTCGATGTTAGACTGAGTTTTGGTCAGTTTGGACATTAGAGTCGGCTCGATTTTGGTCAGAGTCGACTCTAATGGTTGGAATGGCATGGATGCAGGGAGGTGTTTTGCTGAGAGTTGGCTCGAATCACTGGGAGTCGGCTCGATTCTGCAGAACAGGTAAACTATGGTCTGGACGAGTCGGCTCTAGGTCAGAGAGTCGACTCATCTAGAGTGCTTGCTGCAGCATGGAGTCGACTCAAAGGGTTCGAGCCGACTCGGATGATGGGATCTTTTGAATCATGTGTTGCCGCATCGAGAAGTTTTGGGGGGGCTAGGTCCTTTGCGATCTAGGTATATATATATGTAAGTTAGGATGGTTATGAGTGAGGAAAAGATAGAGAAGGTCATCTTGTAACAGTCCAAGAAAACAACCGGAATCAAGAACTCCCTCCGTTCTTCCAGATCTCGTTTTTTCTTCTTTCTTTCTCCTTCACTTCTCGATCAATCCAAGGGATCGATTGATCTTTGTTCGACCTATATCCTACCGTGATCATCTTTGGATCGCTGGCAGAGGATCATTCGCGAACCTGGATTGCTTCCACTGGGCATGGGTTCATCGGATGGTTTATCATCAATTGTTCATCAGACAAGTTCACCATCACGGGCTCAGGCTGGGCTCGAGCACGGGCTCGGGCTCGGGCCTGATGTTTTTAAAAAGTTTCGGGCCTAAGCCTGGCCTGAAGCCCTAAATTTTTTTCAAGCCAGGCTTGGGTAGGGGTGTGGCCCGGTTCGGCCTGGCCCACTTCCAGCCCTAATCCTCTATGCTTTTTTTCTTTTCTAATGACTATATTGCCCTGGATAACCTTAAGAATTTCATCACTAACTTTCCATGTATAGCCATTTGAATCCAATTTATTCAATGAGACTAGATTCTTGCTAAAGTTGGTTATGTATTAGACCTTGCTCAATATTCTCGATATTCCATCATGAAGCTTTAAAATGACTATCCCTTCATCCCTGATTGTTGGATTCTTATATGCTATGCATGCATAAGTATAACATGATTCAAAACCCTAACATAGTAGAAGTTGTAGCTATGAAAATATTTTTCAAAAATACATGAAAAATTAAATTAAAAGCACCTAAAGTAGGAAGTAACATGTAGATATAGATTACATAGCATATCATAAAATTAAAATAAGAAGAGAAAAACTACTTACCAGTATCGCTTTTTATCTTCAACACCCATTGGATCATATCTAGTGGATCATCAGGGTTTCTATCGGAGCCATGTACATGCTCAGCCTCTACTGGTATCCACACAGGGCTCCTTCATAATCAAGTCAATGATGCCACCAGAGTAGTAGCTCCTTCATAGGTGTCTCATCTAGTTTGGATCTAAATATGGCTTCAACTCTTGAAGGATAGGGCTACAATCATTACAACCTTTGCACGAACCCATCGTGCAGGACTTTAGGACTTCTTCTTGGACTCCTCAAAAAGACAAAAACCTTTTTTCTCTCCTTTTTTACTCTCTCTAAACTCTTTTTATGGATTTTGAGGCTTGGAATCATCAAAAGGAAGAAGCAAGAGGTGGAGGAAGATAACTAGCAAAGCTAGATGGAAAGAAAATTGTTCACTCCCCAAAATTGTTTTCCTTTTATGTTTTAGTCACATGCCTCTGATTCCCATCTCATGCCAATATAGATAAGGCTTCATCCTCAATCAAGGTCAAATACCATCTAAATTTGAATCTTATTTAAATTAGTGAGGGCATTGAGAAACTTGTGCGATAGAAAAAAGAAACAAAAAATTAAGCATACACAATATCTTACCTTTTTGTCACACAAAAAGACTCCACACTATTTAGGCATTCCATGTCCAAAAGAACTCTAGATAAGATCCAATCTTATCTATATTATGAATCAAATTCAAAAGACAAAAGAATGGGGGCGACAAAAAAAAAACTTTAACATGAAGGAAGAAGTTGGGAAATAAAAGTGGTAGCCATCCTTTCTCATAATTTTTGTTGCACATAATTACAAGGATTCCATGCCAAAAAAAAAAAGGAAAATTAGGATCCTTATCCTCATTCAAATAGGATTCTAGATAAAATTAGATTTTATCTTTATCTAGAGAGAGAGTCTCTGGAAAGAAGGAGAGAGCCAAAGTATAGCACCCCTCTTTATTTCACATGTCCAATCTTAAATGGTTTGAACCTAATCCAATTAGGTTTAGGGTCCAAGTCAATTAGATTCAAATATGGTCTAATTTGAATCTAATTCAAGCTTGATTCAAATCAAATTTGAAAAGACTATCAACCCTAATATGATTAGGATTGTAATTCAAGTCTAACTTGAATTGTTAAAATCAATTAGGCTAATTGAATTGTAACTCTTATAATTATGCACCTTGTGCCAAAATTAGTAGGTACCAAAAATAGTATGTACCAAAATTAGTATGTGCCAAAAATAATAGATGCTAAATGATGCGGGATGACTCTAAGATTGCTACACATGCAGGAAAAATAGTAAAATAATTTTTTTACAATTTTTTTATAATTTAGTTTGTAAGCTAAATCTCTAAATAAAAGTATGAACTAGCAAGAAGAAGAGCAATGCATAGAATCATCATATCGCAGGCAAACTCATGCAAAATAATAAATTCCAGGACCCGAGAATTTAGAAACTCCCGGATTAGGATAGCTTATCTTCATCAAATCAGAAATTAAAAGAAGGAAAGGATGTTATCAATCAGTGATTTAAAGAACGTCTGATGAAGAGATCATACAGCACTCTGATTGGAGTCTGGATGATGAAGTTCGGTTCCCTTGATTAGATGGCTAATTTGGATAGTTTCAGATGCAAAGAAAGCCTCCTCTAGGGAGGTGAAACATCTCAGGGATCCTGCAAAATGTCAAGGGTAAATCAAAATAGCAAGTAAGAAAAAAAAGGGGATTAGGTTTAGAAGGAATCAGGTTAGGGTTTAGAAGCGGGGTGGCTTGAAGCTTGATGAAGATCTCCTTGCTTGGTGGCCTAGGGCACTCCTTCTTGGACGTGTGAAGGCTTGGATAGCAGTGAGTTAGGGTGTGGAAGGATGCTAGGGCAGCAAAGAAACACAAACACAAACCAAAGAACCAAAAAAAAACAAAGTAACACAAGCTCGCAAGCTCAAAATAAATTCACCAGCATTTTTTGATATCATGAATAAAAGTTGATTACAAGAGGGGGAGGGGTGGGGTATTTATAGAGTTCCCATGCCCTCACTAACCATGGTTACACTTGGGTTACAAGTCCTCTTCCAAATTGGAACACAAGTCCTTTCCTAGCTAGGTTAGAAAAACAAATCCCCATTAGGTTAGGAATTGACCTAGTCTTCTCCTTTTCCCTTCATGCTTTGACTATTCCACTCAAGGACACCTCTTGGACTTGGTCAACACTTCAAGGATGCCTAGGAGGTCATGTTGGGCTTCTAGGGGCAGCAAGGGGCCGGGCCAAAGGGGCTTGGGTGCATGGGTTTGGGCCTTTGGAAGCTGGGGTGGCCTGGTAGCCTGGTAGCAGGAATATTCCATAGAATCTTGCTTCTTTAGGGCTTGGGCTTGGTACTTGAACTTGATTTCTTTGGGATAGGATATAGAGGGACCTTTGGAATCATGGATGCCCTGGTTTGGGAATATGCTCTGACATCTGGACTGGAATCTGGGTATCTAAAGGATATCTAGAAAGAATCAGGGTTTCTAGAAGCATCTTGGATCCTGGATTGTCACACAAGATCCAATGGACTGATGTAGTGGCCTCTGACTCCTAGATATGACCTGGTGGAACTCCAAAATAGGGTGACCTCCTCTCTTGTATAAAAATTTGGCTTATACTGGACTCATAATTGATGTATAGGACTCAAAATACTGACTAGATTGAGGGTTGAGACAAATCAACTAACCTCAACTTATCACAGGACTCAATCTTAATTGACTATAAAATTTTCAAAACTTTGACACATGACTAAGTAAACCATATGGGATCCAGGGATCTATATATGATCCTGGTGTCCCCACCACTAAAATTAACAGGTACCAAAAATTGTAGGTGCTAAATTTGTAACACTTACAACTTTAGAGTTTTTGAATTTGATCCAAGCTCTTAATCAGGTCAAGCCCCAATTATGTGTGATCCCTTAGGTTTTATTTTGTCTAATAGTGAAACATAATATAATCTCTATTATAGTATCATCAAAACTTTTTTCGATGGATCGGAATGATCCAGCTTGATCCTAACAAGGTTTATTGATCCAAAAATGATCCAAGTGGATTTTCACAATCCACCAGTAACACCTTGCAGTATATATTGGCAACCTAATGGAATAGAATAGGTAAACTCCTAAGTATAGTTGCCATGTGATCAAGTTTCTCTATCAAAAATTTTGATAGGATGCAAGTTATGGAGTCTTGTTAAACCCTAGGCATCATCATATGCTCGATTTAATTAGCCTAAGTCCATTATGAAATTCATGAAAATATTTTTCCATTATTCACCTACCATGGCCATGGATTTTCGGACTTAGCTTCTTAAATCGCATAGGACTATGCCTCTTCTTCTGAGGTTAATAGATCCTTTATAGATATACTCTCAACTCTTACAGCAAACTTACTGTAGTTAACGTACACTATAAGGCCCCATATAGCTAGGAACTATGTTTATGTGCTCACCAAACTATAACAACCCTGCTATGAGTGATCGAGATATCGCTGGTCAAGGAACTACCCACACAACTACAGCATCGAGAAGTTACTGACAAGTAGACATCTATGTGACTTCTTATACTTGGTCATGCTTATTGCCATTGTTCTCTAATAACCACTTGTACTCTTACTCCAATATCCTCATACTACAGACTTAAGACTCGTCTACCCGAAAGGAAAGTGATCTGTGTACTGGTGTTGACGGATCGATCACTGTTTTCATAATAATCCTATGATCAGGAACATTTAGGAGTTAACCTATAATGACACATATCTCAATTCTCAACTCTTGAGAATATGTGTCATTGTCTAGTAACTCTTTAGATGATACATGGACACAACATGTATGGATTAGAAAGCCCAATTTTTGAAATTAAATACAAAATTATGTCCTAAAAAAAAATGTGTTAGCTAGATTAGCTTATATGATATATATCTAATAATCTCTTATTGCTCTAAAGCCAATCAGCTATACACTTAGCCCATCTTCTCAAGATATGCTTTAGTCTATAACTGGCTAAGACTTACCAAGCTAATGGGTCTCCCATATCTTTTATGGAGTTTACTCTCTGCATCTTAATAAGGTAGTCACGAATAAAATCATCACTCTATGTGTTAGGACTTCTAGTAAGACTTTAGTTCCTTAGCTAAAGCTATGGTACTACTATTATGATCATAGAGTATTATGCCATCTAATAACATCTCACTTAATTATGCAACAACTAGTTAACTAGAATATATCTTTACACCTTTAAAATCGATGATATAGTCAGCTTCACCTATAATAATCAGTTTTTAGGAACTCTTCCAAAACACCATTGTCTAAGAACACATCTCATGTATCCTAGTTCCCTCATTTCTCCCATTATAAAGATCTATATCTTTAGTACTTCTCAAGTATCAAAGAATGTATCTTAAACGTCTAATGCTTATAGCTTGGATTCGACTAATATTTGTTTGTGACACTCATAGCAAAAATCAACTCATGTACATCACAAGGTTCATATGAGATTCCTAATTGACCAAGCTAAAAAAGGACCTAGCTCATATTCAAAATCTCTTCAAATATATTTGGACACATTTTAGAGCTTAATTTTCATACTAAAGGGCTCAAACCTTTTATTGGATTTTCATGCTGAACTTCTTCAATGCTTCCTTAATGTACAATTCTATGATGGGCTTAGCATCCTCTAAATTTATCTCACAAACCTACATTCCAAATGTAGGATACTTTCCAAAGATCATTATTAGAGAATTATCTAGAAAATCATAACCTAATCTAAGTCAGCTTAGGAATCACATTTTCAGTAGGAGAATATTATCCATGTACCATGCAAGGCATTACATACTCCCATTGACCTTTTATAAACACATGGTTCATTCTTTTAGTTCTTCACTAAATCAAAACATTTGATATGTCATTGAGCAAGCATTCTAATTTTGAGCTATTTTCTTAGTCTATTTATATAGATTCTTTGTAGTTGGCTGACTTTGCAATCTCATCACTATCAATCCACCAAATTTGATTATGATGAACTGCAATAGCAATTAGTATAGATTTAGCATGGTCAAGGTGAAAAAGTTTCTAACTTTTAACCTAAGCTTTGCTATATAGATCTCATCTATTTTTCTTTTATAGATCCATAAGGTAGCATACCTTTTGATGAATTTATTAAGGCCTACACTTGGTTAGATCACAAGGAGTCTAACTTCATGACATTAACCATTTCTTGGAATAGATCACATTGCCTTGTTATAGGAGTTTAAGATCATCTCTATATTCCCTATCTTTCACAAGGAACACTTCCTATAGATCCTTTATAAGTGTAGCAATGTACCTTTTGAAGGATGGAAGATCCTACTAGACTTACAAGGTGTTAAAGGAACTATATACACTATCACCGCTTGAATGGGTTCAATAGATTCTATGGCTGATTGCTTTGTAAAGATCCTCTCTTCAAGCTTAATCATCCTCCTACCAGTATATTTAGGTTAAACTATTTAAGCACTAATATATGCATTAGGTCACAATAACTTATGATCTAGAAAGTAGTCTCCTAACAACTCTTCAGGATACAAGCCATTAATGACCTAATCTCTAAATTGTTGACCTATTATCATTTGATAGGTTGAACCACCTTCTTACCATACTATATCTCATATAAGAATGGTTAGAACGAATTTAGAACGGACCCAATTAAATAGATAAGCTGAGTTATGTAACAATATCCTTAAAGATAAATAAGTGATTCTCATAATGGATTAAACCATATCCAATTGGGTTTGATTACACTACTCAGACACCTCATTGAGTTTGAGATATAAGAGGAGTCTATTATGAGATTATACCAAATTATTTGAAATAAATCTTGAATTCTCCTCTAAAGTATTTTCTTCCTTGATCTCATCAAAGAACCTTAAGGAGTGTTTGCACATCGAATATGCTACACACATGAATGTGTACCTCGATGAATATACAAGTGGTCTCATCCACACCCTTTGTCTTATAAAAGGTGGCTTGTCAAGAATCTTTAAGATATGACTCACAAATTGAAAAATGACTCAGTAGTCACTAAGCTTAAAAGCCCATGGTTATCCATGGTTTTTGTTGCCGTCCTCGTCGCCGCGCCCGTGCAGAGGATCAGCCGATCCTCCCTGACCGCCTGGCAAGGGAGCCTCCCTTCCTGCGAGAAACCTGCAACAATGGGGTTAGAGGACCCTGGCCGGGGATTCCGGCGAGGGGGCTCCGACGGTCAAGTCAGTAGACGACGTGGAGGAACAGACTCTCCCTCCCAGGCCCCCTGGAGGGTCCCGGATTCGGAGAGTTAACTGGTGAAGGGAAAGCGCCGGGGACCGGAATCTCGGCTGGGCCTGCCCGCCGAGCTCGCGTCCAGTATTCCCCTCTCGGGATCTCTGGTTTCTTCCTCGGAGCGAGGCCTTGTGCCGGTGCTTCCTTCTTGTCCCCAGGCTTGTTGGCTTACCTTGCAGTCTTTGGATCCTTCCCTCTTTATCTCCCTCCGTCGTGCGCTTGTCCTTTTCTCCCTCGAAAACTCCTCCTCCCTGTCTTCCTTTCTTTTCCCTTTTTGGTGAAGGAGGCCAGGCGGCTTTCCGACCTCGTCCGCCGGGCCCAGCAGGAAGAAGGCAAGGACAGAAGAGAAAAAGAGGGAAGGCGGCGCTGGCAGAGCGGCAAGTCGTCAGGCCTCGGGCTTCGTGAGGGTGCTCTTTTTTCCGGGCGTGGGCGCTATCCGTTTACGGGCCCTGTTCCGTCAGGATCGGGTCTCTCGACCGCGGGACCTGCCGGGCCAATGTAAGTGACGTTCCGCGTGCCGCCGCCCTCCGTACGGGACGCCGTCTGGGGTCGGTACGGCCCGAGGGATGGCCTCGGGACCCGTCGCTTTCCCCGGGGGCCTCTCCGTACGAGCGGTCTGGCCTCGGCTGAGTTGGACCTATCTCCGGGGACCAATTGGCGAGGGGCGAGGGATCGGCCGACCTCGGCTTAGGTGGACCCCTCCTGGGTGGACACCTGGCGAGGCGGCAGAGGGTCGCCTGGCTTCGGCCGAGGTGGGCCCGTCTCCGGGTGGCCACCTGGCGCAAGGCGAAGGGTCGGCCGACCTCGCACTAGGTGGACCCCTCCTGGGTGGACACCTGGCGAGGCGGCAGAGGGTCGCCTGGCTTCGACCGAGGTGGGCCCGTCTCCGGGTGGCCACCTGGCGCAAGGCGAAGGGTCGGCCGACCTCGCACTAGGTGGACCCCTCCTGGGTGGACACCTGGCGAGGCGGCAAAGGGTCGCCTGACTTCGGCCAAGGTGGGCCCATCTCCGGGTGGCCACCTGGCGCAAGGTGAAGGGTCGGCCGACCTCGCACTAGGTGGACCCCTCCTGGGTGGACACCTGGCGAGGCGGCAGAGGATCGCCTGGCTTCGGTCGAGGTGGGCCCGTCTCCGGGTGGCCACCTGGCGCAAGGCGAAGGGTCGGTCGACCTCGCACTAGGTGGACCCCTCCTGGGTGGACACCTGGCGAGGCGGCAGAGGGTCGCCTGGCTTCGGCCGAGGTGGGCCCGTCTCCGGGTGGCCACCTGGCGCAAGGCGAAGGGTCGGCCGACCTCGCACTAGGTGGACCCCTCCTGGGTGGACACCTGGCGAGTCGGCGGGAGGCCGCCTGGCTTCGGCCGAGGTGGACCCGTCTCCGGGTGGCCACCTGGCGCAAGGCGAGGGGTCGGCCGACCTCGGCCGACCTCACTTGGGTCGTCTCCTTCGCGCGCGGGCGCAGATGGGTCGGTGGAGGAACCCCGCGCCGAGCTCGACCTCGGCCTGGGCGGTCTGCTCTCGGATAATCGTCGGGCGGCGCGATCTTGCCGACCCCAGCTTTAAGGGCGTGGCGCTGATTCTGGCGGGAAAACTTACACGTGGCTCGTTCGCATTCGGCGATACCTGAGCCTGGCCACGTCACTGTCACGGATGTAACAGTTGCCCCCCAGCCCGCCATTCCGTCGGGGCATCGTAGAACGGAACGTCGGGATTAATTGCAGACATGACGTGGGGAGGCGAAGATCTTGCTTCATAATTGGCGCGATCTTCACTCGTCGTGGCTCGATGCGGCTGGAGACCAATGGGGAGTCGCCACGCGTCGTCCACTTGCCCGCAATCAATGCGTCGCTTCGGGGCAGAGGCCGTTACTCTGCTAACGAGGCGTCGGTGTCGGGCGTGTGCCCACGTGGCGACCATCCAGTGGCCTGAGACGGAATGATGGGTACGGCTGCTGCCGGCTGAGTCTGAAAGGGAGGGGACTTTCCAGAACGAGGCCCTTTTCCCTTGCTTCGTGGGCGGTTTGCTGCAGGCTAACAACTTCTGCTGCTTGCGCCCGCCTGTGCATTTTTGGGTAAGCGTCTTCCTCTTCTCTAGCCCTCCTCCTCCTTCAATCATTCAATCCTTTTCTTCTTTTCTTCTCCATGGCGCGCCATCGCCATGTTTCTTCTAATCCGGACGAGGCCGGTCCATCCCGGCCGAGGACTCCATCTTCTCCCTCCTCGGATGAGGAGGTAATCCCAGAGGAGGTCCGCCGGCGTTTGCAACCCGGGGGTGTCACCATTGGCATCCCCAGGGGGATCCGGTCCCCCCCGGTTGCACCTGCCGTGCCCCTCCGTTCACTTCCTACTCTTGCTGCTCTCCCGGCTCCGCCGCTTCTTCCCGCCGGTCCCTCCGGTCATGCCTCCACCATGACCGAAGGTGATCTTTCTCTGCTCCGGGATGCTTATGGCATCCCGGGATCTGTCCATCTATTTGCTCCGCGGTCCGGGGAGCGTGTCACCATGAGTGGCCCCGGCCGTATTGCCTTCTACGAAGACTTCCTCCTCGGGGGTCTTCGTTTCCCTCTTCATCCTTTCTTCCTTTCCTTCCTCAGCCATTTCCGGCTCGTCCCGGCCCAGCTGGCTCCTAATGCCATCCGGGTCATCTTCTCCTTCATTGTCTTCTGTCATTTCCATGGGTTCGTTGCCCGTTTCTCGCTCTTCAGGTCCCTGTTCACCCTGAAGAAATGCTCCACCGATGACGGCTGGTGGTATATTTCACCCCGGCCCAGGTGTCTCCGGTTCGACCTCCCTTCTTCGGTTAAGGGATGGAAGAACCGGTTTTTCTTTGCCTCGGTCGACGACGTCGACTGGGCCTGGAGCGAACCGGACCGGTCGCCGAACCGGAGTTCTCGGGTCGAGTCCGCGGACCAGGAGGCTTACTCCCAGCTCCTGAGTGACGTGGTCCCGCCGCTCGAGGTTCTGCTTTCTGAGCAGAATCTTTTGGAGGCCGGCATCAGTCCCATCCGGGAGGCCGGTGAGATTCGGCTCCGCATTAAATTCTGCCCTTCCCCCCTCTCTCTTTTTAAGATTGAACTAACCTTTTGATTTCTCCACTCTGCAGGGATGAAGTTTTCATTGGAGAACCTGCTGGAAGGGGCTGCTCAGAGGGAGGTCGTTGACGTGGACGAGCCCATGGCGAAGAGGGCTCGCACGGAGACGAGCCGGGAGGTCGCAGCGGCGACCGCGCCCGGCCCAGCCGCCACAGTTTCTCCGCCCAGACCTCCTCAGGGCGGCGCCCTTGGGACCTCGGCTCCACGACCTGGCGGTGCAGCCGAGAGAGCCCCGGCGCCCGCCGCTCTGCCCACCGCCGGGCCCATTCCGGCCAGCAGTCCGACGGCACCGCCAGTGGCGACCACCGGTCCGTCGGCTGCGGCTCCAGCAGAAGGGGCGGCCATCGCAGGGAACGGCCCGAAGGGCCCAGCGCCGGTAATCTCGCACCGGGACTCGGTCATCCTCGACCGAGGGCTGGCGGAGAGGGTGATGGAGTATGCTTCCACCGCCCGGGACCGCCGAGCTCGGGGCGGCCGGGACTACGCGGATGCGCTGCTCGGCATCCTGCCCCAGCTCTTCTCGGTAAGTCTGTTCTTCAGCTTCAGCTCTTCTTTTCTCTTTCAATCCGAGGCCTCCTGCCTCGGTACTGACATGTTGCTTTTGTCCTTGCAGATCGGGAACGACGTCCTCCTACTGAGGAACTACCTCGTAGGGAACGCCAAGCGGGACTCCGAGCGGGAGCAGAAGCTTGGAAAACTCGCGGCCGACGTGAAGGACTTGGTGGACAAGGGGGCCGAGCTGCGAGCGGAGAAGCAGGCCCTCCAGTCCGACCTGGCGCGTTCCGAGGAGCGGAACAAGGAACTGGAGGCCTCCTTGGCGGAGGAGCGGACCTCCAACCAGCGCCGCACTGAGGAGGACGCGGCGGAGAAAGCCCGCCTGCAGGCCCACTCACTGTTTCTGGAGCGTCAGCTGGACGAGGCCCGGCGGGAGGCGGCCATGGCAAAAGACCGGAGCTCGTACATCAACGGGCTCCTGGAGGTGGCAAAGCGGGAAGCGCTGGAGGCCGTCCCCAAATTTCTGGCTTCCGACGAGTTTACGTCAGAAGTCCGGGAGGCCGCCGTGGACTCCTTCCTGAAGGGGTTCCGGATGTGCCGGGAAAAGGTGGGGGCCTTCTTCCCCCAACTGGACCTGAGTGCGGTCGTCGTCGGCGGCAGGAAGCCGGGGAGCGAGGGCAGGGCCTCCGGCATGACCCAGGCGACACTTCAGGCGGCACCTGCAGCAGCTCCGACCGACGACGCCGTGGCCCAGACACAGCCTCCGGAGCCGGTCGTCGTGGAAGTTGAAGAGGAGGCGCCCGCACCTCCGGCGGACGGCGCCGACCCTGCGCCCCAGTGACTGCTGACTTGTACTTTTGCTTTCCGTGTCTTTCTCTTTTTTTTTGGGGAGTTCCGGCCTGTCGGAGCTCCCTGTTTGTACTGAACACTTTGTAATGAAGACTCCTTTCTTTGTAAAAATTTGTCTATCAACTTTGGCTCTTTTTCTTCTTCTTTGTTTGTTTGTTCCTGAGATGTCGGTCTGGGATACCTGAGACAACTGCGGGCCTGGTTCTTCCATACTAAATCGAAGGACGGGGTCTGCAAAACCGTGTTGCGGCAAAGCAAGAATCCTGAGCAGGTCCGACTTTGGGCTGCCTTCATGCCTGCGCGGACAACACAGTTCCTGCACCATCTTCCGGGCCGAAACCTGGGATCCTCCGGACTGAGCTCGATGCCGCAGGCTTTCTCAAACCTCGCGCGGCTTGCTGAGCTGTGCTTCGGGCTTGCGTGGGCGAAGCGGATTCGGCGCCACCTTCCAGGCCGAAGCCCAGGATCTTCCGGACTGAGCTCGATGCCGCAGGCTTTCTCAAACCTTGCGTGGCTTGCTGAGCTGTGCTCCGGGCTTGCATGGGCGAACTTGGTTCGGCGCCACCTTCCAGGCCGAAGCCCAGGATCTTCCGGACTGAGCTCGATGCCGCAGGCTTTCTCAAACCTTGCGCGGCTTGCCGAGCTGTGCTCCGGGCTTGCATGGGCGAACTTGGTTCGGCGCCACCTTCCAGGTCGAAGCCCAGGATCTTCCGGACTGAGCTCGATGCTGCAGGCTTTCTCAAACCTTGCGCGGCTTGCCGAGCTGTGCTCCGGGCTTGCGTGGGCGAACTGGGTTCGACGCCACCTTCCAGGCCGAAGCCCAAGATCTTCCGGACTGAGCTCGATGCCGCAGGCTTTTTCAAACCTTGCGCGGCTTGCTGAGCTGTGCTCCGGGCTTTTTGTTGAAGTCAGAGAAGAATGTTTGAAGCGAAGAAGCTTTGTTAAAGGAACTGGGAGCCTTACATCACTGGTAGTACATTCTCAGGTTCGAGGGGTTCCATGTCCGGGGGAACCTGGCACCTCCCAACTCTTCTAAGTAACATGCCCCGTGAGGGAGGGCTTTTGCTACCCGATAAGGGCCTTCCCAGTTGGGTGAAAGCTTGCCGCACTCTCGTGGCTGGGAGGCTTCTGCACGCCGGAGGACCAAGTCCCCGGGATGAAAAACCTTCGGCCGTACTCGGGAGTTGTAATATCTGGCTACACGTTGCCGGTATGCCGCCATTCGGATTCGGGCCTTGTCCCTTGTTTCTTCGAGGAGGTCTAGGTTGAGCATCATCCTGGCCGGGTTTTCTGTCTCGTCGTATTGTTCCACGCGCAGCGTGGGTATGCTGAGCTCGATCGGGATGACTGCCTCGGCCCCGAAGACGAGGTTGAATGGGGTTTCGTCGGTAGCCGTCCTTGGAGTGGTGTGGTATGCCCAAAGAACACTGGGAAGCTCGTCGGCCCACCTGCCCTTGGCTTGGTCTAGCCGCGTGCGGAGGCCCTGAAGAATGGTCCTGTTTGTGACCTCGGCCTCCCCGTTGGTCTGGGGGTGCGCCACCGAGGTGAAGCGATGTTTGATGCCGAGGTCGTTGCAGAAATCCTCGAACTCTCGACAGTCGAACTGGCGTCCGTTGTCGGTGACCACGGTGTGGGGGAGGCCGAAGCGGCAGACGATGGACTTCCAGAAGAACTTGGCGACGTTTGCTTCGGTGATTCTTGCCAAGGGTTCGGCTTCGACCCACTTTGTGAAGTAGTCGATGGCCACTATCAGGAACTTCCGCTGGCCGGATGCCGGCGGGAATGGGCCCAGAAGGTCCATTCCCCACTGGGCGAATGGCCATGGGGCTGAGAGCTGAGAGATCGGGTTGGAGGGTTGCCGCTGTACCGTGGCGTGGCGCTGGCACCGGTCGCATTTCTTCACGAAGTCGGCGGCGTCCTCCTTCATCGTCTCCCAGAAGTAGCCTTGACGAAGGGCCTTGTATGCCAATGCCCTGCCCCCCACGTGGTTCCCACAGATGCCTTCGTGAATCTCCTGGAGCACAAGCTTGGCTTCTGCGGGTCCAATGCACTTGAGGAGGGGATAAGAGTAGGACCTTCGATACAGCTGCCCATCCATCAGGACAAACCGCACGGCCTTCTTCCTGATGAGGCGAGCCGTGTCTCGGTCTTCCGGCAGAATGCCGTCGGTGATGTACGCGGCGTACTTGTCCATCCAGCCGGGCTCCTGGCTGACCTGATGGACCCCCGCCGGTGCTTCGAGGCTTGGGACTTCGAGTCGCTCCACATGAGCGCGTCCCAGCATTGTGTCCGGCAGAGTCGCCAATCGAGAGAGAGCATCCGCGCGGGCGTTCTCCCTGCGGGGGATATGGAAGATGTTGAAGCGCCGAAACTTGGACGCGCCCGCCTTGACGAGCTCCAAATACTTCGCCATCTGGGGGTCGTGAGCGACGTACTCCCCGGACACCTGCCCCGCCACGAGCTGGGAGTCAGTGAAAGCTCTGAGGTTGGTCACGCCCAGCTCGCGGGAGACCCTGAGTCCGGCGAGAAGCGCCTCGTACTCCGCTTGGTTGTTTGTCGCGGGGAACTGGAAACGGAGCGCACATTCGGCGACGACTCCGTCGCCGTTGGCAAGGATGAGCCCAGCTCCGCTCCCTCTGGAGTTTGAGGCTCCGTCCACATGGAGGATCCAAGCGTCCTCTCCGGGCTCGTTGGTGCCGACCTCCGTCGGCTGGGCCGAAGAGTCCTCCTCGGGCTCCTTGCCCAGACCTGCGCATTCGACCAAGAAGTCGGCCAGCACCTGTGCCTTCATTGCCGACCTCGGTCGGTATGTAATGTCGAACTCGCTGAGTTTCAGTGCCCATTTGGCCAATCGCCCCGAGGTGTCGGGTCGGCTGAGCACCGCTTTCAGCGGTTGATCCGTCAAGACGGCGATGGGATGCGCTTGGAAATAGGGCCTGAGACTGGGCAGACACTATTAGCACAAAAACGAGTTTCTCGGGCCGGGAATACCTGAGCTCCGCGTCCCGGAGGAGTTTGCTGGTATAGTACACCGGTCGCTGGATCCCGTGGTCGTCGGTTCGGACCAGGACAGAGCTGACGGCCTCCGGGGTAACGGCCAAGTAGAGGGTAAGCTCCTCCCCTTCTCGGGCCTGGACAGCAGAGGTGGTGATGCGAGCGTCTTCTTCAACTCCTCGAAGGCCTGCTGGCATTCCTCGGTCCAGGCGAAACCATTCATCTTCCTCAGCACCTTGAAGAAGGGGCGGCAGCGGTCCGCCGACCTGGAAATAAAACGGCTAAGGGCCGCAACCCGACCGGTCAGCTGCTGCACTTGTTTCTTGGAGGCTGGCTGCTCCATGTCCAGGATGGCCTGGACCTTCTCCGGGTTGGCCTCGATTCCTCTCTGGGTCACCATGAACCCTAGGAACTTTCCGGCGGAGACCCCGAAGGCGCACTTCGCCGGATTCAGCTTCATCTGGTGGCGCCGGAGGTTGCCGAACGTCTCTGCCAGGTCGACTACGTGGTCCGAGTCAAGTTTGCTCATTACCAGCATGTCGTCCACGTACACCTGCATGTTGCGGCCTATCTGGTCTTTGAAGACTTTATTGACCAGACGTTGGTACGTCGCCCCCGCGTTCTTGAGGCCGAAGGGCATCATCCTGTAACAGAAAGTCCCGCGGTCAGTTATGAAGGCGGTACGCTCTTCGTCCTCCGGATTCATCCGGATCTGGTTGTATCCGGAGAAAGCGTCCATGAATGACAGGAGACGGTGTCCCGAGGTGGTGTCGACCAGCTGGTCGATCTTTGGCAGAGGGAAGCTATCCTTCGGGCAAGCTCGATTGAGGTCGGTGTAGTCCACGCAGATCCTCCACTTACCGCTGCTCTTCTTTACCATGACCACATTTGCTAACCAGCTGGGGTATTGGACTTCTCGGACGAAACCGGCGGCGAGAAGTTTCTCTACCTCCTCGTCGATCGCCTTCTGCCTCTCCATGGCAAAGCTCCTCTTCTTCTGGCGGACCGGGCGGCTGCCTGGGTCCACGTTCAGGCTGTGCATGATAATCTCGGGCGGAATACCCGGCATGTCGACCGCCGACCAGGCGAACACATCGGCGTTGGCACGGAGGAACTCCAGCAGGCGGGTTCGCTCCTCTTCGGGGAGCTGGGCCCCGACTTGCACCGTCTTCAGGGGGTCTGAACTAAGGGGAAAGGAGAGCAGGCGCTCTACGGGCCCTCCCCTGGGTTCCTTTTCTCTTAGGTCAGGTCCTCGACCTCGCGGGCGAGCTCTGCGCCCTTGATGCCCGGGATTGTCTGCAGGCAGAGCGGGACTGGCTGGATCGTCCCCTTCATTTCCCCGAACTCGAAAGGCGTGGGGAACTGCACCAGCAGTCTCCTTGTGGAGATAGTGGCGTCTAGTCGGTTGAGCCCGGGACGCCCAAGAATGGCGTTGTAAGGCGAAGGGAGCTTGACTACAGTGAAAGTTACCATGATGGTCGTCTGCCGAGGCGGGGATCCGGCGGTAACTGGGAGAGTGATTTCCCCTTCGACTCCGACGGAGTCCCCTGTAAAACCTACCAGTGGGGTGTGCACTGGCTTTAGCTGGTCGAGAGACAAATTCATCCGAGAGAAAGCATCATAAAAAGTACATCGGCCGAGCTTCCACTATCCACCATGATTCGATGTACAGGGTGTTTCGCGATGGTCATCTCGACCACCACGGCATCATCGTTTACATTGCCGCTAAGTTCCCCTCCTTTGGGAGGGATTACATTCTCCGGGGTTTCCCGGGCTCTCTTCTCCACTCGGCCAGATCCGCGTGAGATCATGCCCACGGGCCTCTCTGTTGGCCGGTTGTCGATCGCAGGGACAGGTGGCAAGGCCGCGAGCGGCTGCTTTTCGGAGGGAGCCTCGTTCTTGACGAACTTCCGGAGGTATCCCCTCCCGATCAGCTCCTCGATCTCCCGCTTCAGGTGGCGGCACTCCTCCGTGTCATGCCCGTGCTCGCGGTGGAATTGGTAGTACTTTGATTTGTCTCGGGCTGCCCTCGGGTTCTGAGGTGGAGGTCGGCGGAGATAACGCTCGCCCTCGATTTCCATAAGGATTTTGGCTCGAGGTGCGAGGAGAGGGGTGTACCTCCGCTCGGGGGCAGACTCGGCCCTCGGCCTTGGGTTCGGGCGAGGGTCGGCTGGTGGCCCGGGCCTCCGAGCTCCCGGGGCGTCCCTCGGGGTCGACTTCTTCAAAATCTTCCCGTCCAGCTCTCGACGGGTGCGGTCGGCCTCCTCTGCTCGGATGTACTTATGGGCGCGGAGGAGGAGCTCGGAATACGTCCTGGGCGGCTTCTTGTCCAGGGAATAGGTCAGGCGGGACGTCTTGAGCCCGCGCTTTAGAGCCAGCATAGCGACGGGCTCGTCCAAGCTGTAGATCTCCAGGGCCACGGTCTTAAACCGGGCGATGTAGTCACGGAGCAGCTCCTAGTCCTGCTGGCGGACGGAGAAGAGGCTGTCCACCTCCCTTGGCACCTTTCGACAAGCATCGAAATGCGCTACAAACTTTCCTTCCAGCTGCTGGAAGGAGCAAATGGATCCGGGCTCGAGACGGGCGAACCAGACTCGGGCGGCCTTCCGAAGGGTTGCAGGGAAGGCGATGCACAGAAGGGCATCGGTGGCACCCTGGACCCGCATGAGGGCTTTATAACCCTCCAGGTGGTCCAGGGGGTCGGTGGTCCCGTCGTAGGGGTCCACCTGCGGCATGCGGAACCGTTTCGGGATTGGTTCCGCCTGGATCTCTTCGGAGAAAGGGGGGCGGGAGTCGTAGCCCGCCGGGTCGGCTGACGAGTTCTGCAGGTCGGCGAATCGTCGGGCGAACTCCGCCAACTTGCGCTCGTGCTCTTCTAGGCGCCTTTCGGCCTGGCGCCTGATGGCTTCGTCGGTGGAGTATTCCACCGAAACTGCAGGTGAGGGGGGCGCCGATCGGTCTCGGTGCGAGGTCTGGACCCGGCGTCGCTTGCTGTGATGCGCCGTTTCGGCCCCATCGGCCGGGGATCGACTCTCGTGATCCTCCGAGCCGGAATAGTTTCTCTTCGGGGGAGCTTGGCGGCTCCCTCGGGGGTTGGAGACGGCTTGCGGATGGGATGGCCTGCCCTGGATTGAGCGCAGGCTCCCACGCTGTCCCGCGACCCGGGCCGCGGGGGTCCCTGGCTGTGGCTGAGTGGCCAGGGACCGTTGCTGATGCTGGAGCTGTCGGACCGCTGAGGTCAAGGTCTGCAGCTGCTGGACGATGGCCGCAAGGGATCCGTCCGCCGGGGTAGGCTGCTGCAGAAGAGGAGGGGGAGCGGGAAGCTCCCGTTCGGGGGTGGCCCCCTGGTGGGGAGTGGGCTTCTCCCACTCGGCTGGTGGACGCCTCGCGACCACGAGTGACCACCATTGCTAGAGAGCGTGACACCTGCAAAAAGCTAGTTCCCACTGGGGGTTAGTGTCCTGCCCCCCCTACCTGGTGCGCCAATCTGTTGCCGTCCTCGTCGCCGCGCCCGTGCAGAGGATCAGCAGATCCTCCCTGACCGCCTGGCAAGGGAGCCTCCCTTCCTGCGAGAAACCTGCAATAATGGGGTTAGAGGACCCTGGCCGGGGATTCCGGCGAGGGGGCTCCGACGGTCAAGTCAGTAGACGACGTGGAGGAACAGACTCTCCCTCCCAGGCCCCCTGGAGGGTCCCGGATTCGGAGAGTTAACTGGTGAAGGGAAAGCGCCGGGGATCGGAATCTCGGCTGGGCCTGCCCGCCGAGCTCGCGTCCAGTATTCCCCTCTCGGGATCTCTGGTTTCTTCTCGGAGCGAGGCCTTGTGCCGGTGCTTCCTTCTTGTCCCCAGGCTTGTTGGCTTACCTTGCAGTCTTTGGATCCTTCCCTCTTTATCTCCCTCCGTCGTGCGCTTGTCCTTTTCTCCCTCGAAAACTCCTCCTCCCTGTCTTCCTTTCTTTTCCCTTTTTGGTGAAGGAGGCCAGGCGGCTTTTCGACCTCGTCCGCCGGGCCCAGCAGGAAGAAGGCAAGGACAGAAGAGAAAAAGAGGGAAGGCGGCTCTGGCAGAGCGGCAAGTCGTCAGGCCTCGGGCTTCGTGAGGGTGCTCTTTTCCCCGGGCGTGGGCGCTATCCGTTTACGGGCCCTGTTCCGTCAGGATCGGGTCTCTCGACCGCGGGACCTGCCGGGCCAATGTAAGTGACGTTCCGCGTGCCGCCGCCCTCCGTACGGGACGCCGTCTGGGGTCGGTACGGCCCGAGGGATGGCCTCGGGACCCGTCGCTTTCCCCGGGGGCCTCTCCGTACGAGCGGTCTGGCCTCGGCTGAGTTGGACCTATCTCCGGGGACCAATTGGCGAGGGGCGAGGGATCGGCCGACCTCGACTTAGGTGGACCCCTCCTGGGTGGATACCTGGCGAGGCGGCAGAGGGTCGCCTGGCTTCGGCCGAGGTGGGCCCGTCTCCGGGTGGCCACCTGGTGCAAGGCGAAGGGTCGGCCGACCTCGCACTAGGTGGACCCCTCCTAGGTGGACACCTGGCGAGGCGGCAGAGGGTCGCCTGGCTTCGGCCGAGGTGGGCCCGTCTCCGGGTGGCCACCTGGCGCAAGGCGAAGGGTCGGCCGACCTCGCACTAGGTGGACCCCTCCTGGGTGGACACCTGGCGAGGCGGCAGAGGGTCGCCTGACTTCGGCCGAGGTGGGCCCGTCTCCGGGTGGCCACCTGGCGCAAGGTGAAGGGTCGGCCGACCTCGCACTAGGTGGACCCCTCCTGGGTGGACACCTGGCGAGGCGGCAGAGGATCGCCTGGCTTCGGCCGAGGTGGGCCCGTCTCTGGGTGGCCACCTGGCGCAAGGCGAAGGGTCGGCCGACCTCGCACTAGGTGGACCCCTCCTGGGTGGACACCTGGCGAGGCGGCAGAGGGTCGCCTGGCTTCGGCCGAGGTGGGCCCGTCTCCGGGTGGCCACCTGGCGCAAGGCGAAGGGTCGGCCGACCTCGCACTAGGTGGACCCCTCCTGGGTGGACACCTGGCGAGTCGGCGGGAGGCCGCCTGGCTTCGGCCGAGGTGGACCCGTCTCCGGGTGGCCACCTAGCGCAAGGCGAGGGGTCGGCCGACCTCGGCCGACCTCACTTGGGTCGTCTCCTCTGCGCGCGGGCGCAGATGGGTCGGTGGAGGAACCCCGCGCCGAGCTCGACCTCGGCCTGGGCGGTCTGCTCTCGGATAATCGTCGGGCGGCGCGATCTTGCCGACCCCAGCTTTAAGGGCGTGGCGCTGATTCTGGCGGGAAAACTTACACGTGGCTCGTTCGCATTCGGCGATACCTGAGCCTGGCCACGTCACTGTCACGGATGTAACAGTTTTCAATTTATTTGTCCCTTTTTTTCTGATTTGACCAAACTTGATATCCCATCCATATACTTTAGATTAAAATCATCTCATAGGATTTCTCAGATCCATGATACTCACTAACTACTTAACAAATGCACCAATATGCATGTAAGGACTACTAGCTATAAAACCACCTGCATCTAATTTATTTTTAAAATAAATGGCTCAGAGATAGAAATTAAATTTCTACTCTAGCAAGTAATAGTCTCTCTAATCCAAAAGTAATCATAGAGGTCATGAGTCAACTGCAACAACCATTACCTATTACCCACCATAAGGTACCTTAGCCCTCTACTTTTCTATAGACTTTAATAGAGTCTATAACTTAAAGGAAGTAGAAGAAATCATAAGGTAATTAGGTGTTGAGTAGTTATCTTCCAAAGGTATGTCCTATTTATTCTTTAAGGATCTAGGCATAGGGATAATTAGGTCCCCCAATGAGTTGGCTTAATTATCTCAATCATATTCAAATGATATTTTATAATAAAATATCATACAAATTAGATCAAGATCGTTGGATCAAATCCATATGCAATCCTTATACATCAATGTGCCTGAGTTTCTCAAGCTCATAATCTTTAATCATTGTCAAACAATGATCATGGATTGATTATATTTAGGTCAACCATCACATGGCTTGGTAATATAGGATAGTCTTAGTCTATTACTATACTCAACCTTTCTAATCAATCTTCAAGTTAAGCCAGTTTTATACTAGGTTATGGTTAATCGATTAGTCCAAGACTTAAGAGGTTTTGAAGCTACCCTTAATCCTCAGAGAGTAGATTCTAGTTATATAGTTGTATTTAATATTAAATTTATTTTAGGGACTTTAAGAAACAAATTAGGCTCCTACTATTTTTTAGGATCTCACTCCTTCATGGAGTGTGAGAACTCCTATTCAACTAAGGTTTCTAGTAGGTACTGTGGTCCTGCTAGTTTCGTGCACCTCATCTAACAGCTATTGGTTAACACATAAACTAATGAGTGGATAACTTTTATCTAACACTTTTTAAGCATGTTACAGTGACTCAGGCTCTAAGTCATGTGGGCTCACCTAACAGTGATTGCCCATACTTTTTAGTTAAGTTAGACCCACCATTCATGCAAAATAAAGCCATCACTGGGTTCCTAACTAGGCCCAATTATTATACCCAATCCTATGTTCATCCCGCAACATCTCATATTAATAGAGTAGTTGCGCCCCTCAATGTAACTGATCCACTATATCTAGCCAAGAACAATCAATACTTTAGAGACGCTCGCAACTCTATAATAGTGGAAGATCTAAAACTTAATATTTATGAAAAGGTTTACATTTAGGTCTCATCTAAATTGGTCAGCATATCTCATATTCAATTAACCCAGTTTAGATTAGCACAACTCATGTCTGACTAAGTAAGATTAGATTAGTACATCTCATGTCTAACTAACCGGATTTATGTTAGCACATCTCATGTTAAACTAAGCCGAATTAGGTCAGCAAATCTTATATCTGATCGTTTGATTTAGGTCAGCGCATCTCATGTTTGACTAAGTTGAATTATGATCAGCACATTATATGTCTGACTAACCTAGTTCATGTCAGCACAACTCATGTTTAACAAACCTAGGTGGCATGGGTAGACTCGAATCAACAAACAACCTAATTAAAATTTAGTCAACCAAATTGGCTAGGTAAGTAAGATTAATGAGAGGGTTTTTCTATTTAACCTCTTTTCTTAGGCACCAACCAAGTTGGTTAGGTAAGAGTTAGCCCCAATTAATAACCATGATCAAGACTTGCCTTAGACACTAATTGGTTAACAAGTACCGAATAGGTCAACCTAACAACTTAGACTCGGACCACTGAGCTAAATTAGGTCTTAAATTAATCAATTCACATCAAGTATGAATCGATATGTCCAAACTAAATCTAAAATCAATTTCAAGTCCCTTTGACCTAATCCTAATCAATTATTAATTGGATTTGATCAGCTGCTCAAAATCAAAATAGAGTTCTAGCCTAATCTAATCAAAATCCTAATGTATAGTCTAATCACTAGACCTAATTGTTCTACCCATACCCACATGCACAATTTGAAAATTCAAATTCTAAAAATAGTTTTTAGATTAGGTTTAAGTGCATAAAATATATGATTTATGATCATGAATTGGTTTTCAGATCTAAACCCTAGTTCATGTATCTTATATATCTTGTATTAGATCAAACTGATTAACTTACATCTTATGTAATTAATTTTAGACCTAAAATATAAGCTTGATTTTCTTTTGGTGTTCTTCTTCATGAGTCAAATTATAAATGGTACTCCTGCATGTCATAAGAGAACCTATTGAATAGGAAGAAAGGTTCTTTAAACCCTACTTAGCTCTTATGACTGGATGGCTATGGTGATGCACTCAATCTAAGTACTATGCCAAATGGATCATAATATTTATGATACATATTTTTAACTTTTAGATATTAATCTATCTTAGCATGTTCTAAAGCCCAACCTGACTCTGATACCATTATTGGATTCTTATGTGCAATACATGTATAAGTACGACATGATTCAAAATTATGAAAACATTTTTCTTAAATGTATGCAAAATTAAATTAAAAGTACCTAAATTAGGAACTAACATATATATATATAGATTATATAGAAGATCAAAAAATTAAAAAATAAGAAGAGAAAAATACTTATCACTTTCCATCTTAAACTCCCATCGGATCGCATCTAGTGGATTATCAAGGTTCTTGTTAAAGCCGTGCACATGCTTGGTCTCTACTAGTATTTATATAGGGCTCATTTTTTAACAAGTCAGTGATGTCATCAGAGTGCTAGCTCCTTCACAAGCATCTCATCTAGCTTGGATCTGAATTTGGCTTCAACTCTTGAAGGACAGGTTGCAATCATTGCAGCCTTTATGTGAACCCATCATGCAGGACTTCAGGACTTCTTCTTGGACTCCTCAAAAAAAGCAAAACCTTTTTCTCCCCTTTTCTACTCTTGATCTAGACTCTTTTTATGGATTTTGAGGTATGGAATCATCAAAAGGAAGAAGCAAGAGGTGGAGAAAGATAACTAGTAGCAAAGCTAAATGGAAAGAAAATTATGCACTCCCTAAATTTTTTTCCCTTTTATGTTTTAGTCGCACACCTCTAATTCCCATCTCATGCCAATATAGATAAGGCTTCATCCTCAATCATGACCAAATCCCATCTAAATTTGAATCTTATTTAAATTAGGGAGGGCATTGAGAAACTTGTGCGATAGAAAAAAAATACAAAAAATTAAGTGCACACAATATCTTACCTTTTTGCCACACAAAAAGACCTCATGCTATTTAGGTATTCCATGATCAAAAGAACTCTAGATAAGATCCAAACTTATCTATATCATGAATTAAATTCCAAAGACAAAAGAAAGGGTGTGGCAAAAAAAAAAAAAACTTTAACATGAAGGAAGAAGTTGGGAAATAGAAGCGGCGGCCATCCTTTCTCATAATTTTTGTCTCCCACAATTACAAAGATTCCATGCCAAAAAACTTTTTAGAAAAATAAGGATCCTTATCTTTATTCACATAGGAGTCTAGATAAAATTAGATTTTATCTTTACCTAGAGAGAAAGCCCCTGGAAAGGAGAGAACCAAAGTAGCACTCTCTAAGGTTGAAGGAAGAAGAAACATAAGAGAAAAATAGTAGAAAGGGATTTCTTATTTTCATTTTCTTCTTCATTGATCTAGACCTCTTCATCCTCTTATTGTATTTCTTGGAAGGTTAAAGAAAGTCTAATACATAAATTTATTTTCAGCCATCCAATGGCCTTTGCATAGATCTAGCCATGCAAGAGGTTGATCATGTCGGGGCTTCATATGGACAATTAGTAGAGGCTAAACATCCTATGTAGCTATGAAGCGACATAGAGAGCCCTTACCACATGCTATCAATAGTGACGATCATCGACCCATAATCAGGTATGAAAATAGATTTTATATTATTTGTAGATTAGATCTACAACATGTATCGGGTAGATCGGTGCATGTTGATTTTGTTTTCTATACTGCATATTATGTTACGATCTTGCTGAGAATTTATTAGAATTATTCTAAATGCATATTTTTTATTTAAAATAAATTTACTTTTTCTATAAATTTATTTAAAAAGTATGCAAAAATCTTAGGTAATTATCAGTAGTGGTGTCAGAGTGATAGGTTTTTATAACATGATATGTACATGTAGAACCTTGCATATTAAATGTAAACTTAATCTAAGTAATTTCTTCAGATTTGATTGATCACCAATGCCATCCATTCATAGAAGAAAAGTAGGGTTTAAAGGTCCTCTTTTCTTATTCAATGGGATCTCCTATGGCATGTAGGGGTGCCGCTTGTGATCATATTGATGTGGGACGATATGATATAGGGATGCAATGCAGATTATTATTATTATTTTTTCAAATTATCAGCAAACCAAAACTATAAATCAAAACTAGTTAACTATGATTTTCTTAATACGGAAGGGATTAAGCTATAATCAAATTTTTTTAAAAAAAAATAACTACAAGCAAAAATAAAAATCCTAGATCTAAAAAAAATTAGGATCATGGGCAATTGAGAAACTACCCATAAGTTTAGACTAAGTACAATCAATTAATATATTAATCTAATAAAACTAAAGAAAAAACTCACTACCAATATCAATTTAAATATTTTAAGTGGAAAGGGTGCTCACAAATCAGATTATGGTCGAAACTAGAAAAGAAGGCGTTGACCAAGTTGGGTCGAGATTCCAGTTGAATGGCGAGTCCGATAGAGTCGTTAGACCTGGAATACCAAAAAATAATAGTTGTAGTCATCATTTTCCAAGACAAAATAATTTTATATCTGGTCTGATAAATCCAAAAATATGGTTGTAGTCTTCTAGAAGTGCTTTGGAATGCAGACTCTTCGATCGTGTATTGATCAGGATGCGTTGGTCAAGATATTCGGGTTGACACAATTGAAGCCCAAATTGCAAAATTTAAAGCCCACTTTTTTTTTTCTCCTTTTCTTTTCGTTTTCCACTTTTTTTCTTTTTTTTTCCTTCTTGGCTTGAAGTTGGCTAATAAGGCTGGCTTTGCTTCGAGAAGCATGCAGCCCTTTGCTTTCACGATCATGTGAAGGAAGGCTTCTTCTTTTAGACCAAAGGCAAGGTGGAACAGGGGATCTTCGTAGAAGGGATGACCGACAAGCTTCGCCGGCGATGGTGCTGGGGATGAAGATGATGGCATGACGGTGCTGAGTTGACGGTGTCCATGAAAGGGATGGGTCAGCTCTGCTCCGATAATTGATGACCGTGAGAGGAGCTCGGCGGTTCCGAGGTGGTCGCTATGGGTTCAGATGGGTTTTTGCCGGTGGCCAGCGGTCCAAAAGATGGGAAGGTCGGGCGGAATTAGATGGCGATAGTGGAACATTTTGGGATGGCCAGTGTTCATTAGGGATCAGTCATTGTCGGTTCGGGTGTGGACCTTTTCGCTCGGGAGGGTGATGGCAGACTTGATGGACTTGGTGGCAGCATCAAGGGATGGCGATGATGACAGGCAGTGTAGTGATTGGCTTGGTCGATGTTTGTATGGTGGTGATGGGTTGAAACAGGGGAGGTTGTGAAGTGGATGCTTGACGATGGTTTATTACCGGGCTTGGGGTTTTGAATTGGCAGAGGGATAAGTAACCGAGAAGAAGAGGGAGAGGAGAGGAAGGAGAAGAAGAAGAGAGGAAGAAGGAGGAGAGAGAAAGAAGAAGGAGAAGAAGAGAGGAAGAAGAAGAGGAGAAAAAAAAGAAAAGAAGAAAAAGAGGAGAGTTAGGAAACAAAATTCCTTATTCAATATATGTCGATGCTTCAATTGATACATGGGACTCCTTTAAATAGACCCTGGTCCTCCATGAATTGGAGACCAAAACTCTGGGACTCTCCAACAAATTGGAGACCAGGCAAACTAACATACTATGACTCAAGTCTAACTAAAATAATTGGCCTAATCTAAAAATAGACTCCATACTAATCCAGTATTCATGCTTTGAGATCCATGCATGATCTGGATACGAGAATAATAAAAATAAAATAATATTTTTAATCCTAATATATCCAAATAAAATAAAAATATAAATGTCTGCTCAGATATGTGCATTAGGATCTATTCTGGGCGATGTCCTCATCATATTTTCCATGAACAAGTAAGGTGAAAGAAAAATTATTAAAATTATTTTAATAATTAGATCTATTTTTTAGTGATTTAATCTTTATTAATTTATTATTTTTGATCTAAAATTAATGGATTAGGGTTTATTTTTATATTTATAACATGACACATAAAATTAATTTCAGTATAAGACTATATCATATAGTTGAGATCTAAAAGTATTTAATATATATGTGATGCATATAAATTATTTAGATATAAAATTTAGCAAAATTAATCTTGATTAATTACTCAAATTAAGAGGTCTAAGATTAGATTTAGAATTATGAATTAAATATCTAATTATATTCTATAAATCATGAGCTTTGGATTAGCTTGAATCAAGTCAAATAATCGAGTTAGACCTAGGATTAGAATTTAAAATAATATGTACCTAATAGAGAATTAAATTTAATCTAACCAAAAGCTAATTAGGATTAGATCAAGTTTTTTCTAGATCAAATCTATAGTGATAGTTTGACTAAGTTCATATTATAACAAATGGACGTGATTATGGCTAGTGGTCAGAGCCGAGTCTTAGGCTAGTCTAATCAAGTTTGAGGAACCAATTGTGTCTAAGGTAGGTATGGCATTTTGATCATGGTCATTAATTAGGACTACCTCTTATCTGACCAACTTGTTTAGTGTCTAAGAAAATAGGTTAATAGTGAAACCCTCACATTATCTCAATTACTTGGCCAATATAGTTAATCAGAATTTGATAAGATAGCTCATTGATTCAAGTTAACCCATGCTGTTAAGGAAGATTAGTTTAACTGATCTAGATGCCCTTGGACTATTATGATTCAACCCTCATTACTTAATGAAGTTAGTGAGAGGATTGTTGATTAGTCCATATCTTCTTCTCTTTTCTCTAATTAAATCATCTAAAATTATTAGGTCTCTTAAGTGACAAAATAATGGGGATAATTGAATCATAGCCCCCATTAAGAGAGTGATAATGAGTTCAATAGTTAAGATGATCATTAGAGGTCCAATGACCTGGTACTCATCTAGCTATTGAAATTATTATTCACATTATGATATCTTAGTCCTTCTTTCTAAATGATGGTAAGCTTGGCCGGCCAAAGTTAGGCTTGGGCATCATTAGATAGAAGTACTCAGTCCTATCATATTATTAGATCTAACCAGGACTTCTAGTGGTAACCCAAAGGCTTACTGATTAGTTCTTGGGATAAAATTATTACCAAATTTTTTTTAAAAAAATAATTTGTTAAGAACCTACCTTTAGATGCATATGGATGAGCTGGCCAAAGTCAGGCTCATGTGCAGTCTATTGGATTTTGGTACCCGCTAAGAAGTTGGTGTAATTCCTTGAATTGGAGGTAGATGCTACTAATTTGATCAAAAATAGTGGAAGAACCTTTAGACTAAAGTCTAAGTCTTTAGAATTAAATGATTCATATACTAATTAGGTCTTATTCTTCTTTCAGATTAATATGACCACCACTTTATCACTTCGTTCATTGCTAGATAATGAAAAATTAATGGAATCCAATTTTGATAGCTGGTATTAAAAGCTAAAAATAGTCTTGGAGTATAAATAGATTCTGTATGTGCTGACAGATCTGGTACCTGAGGAGCCTACTCAGAATGCTCGTGATGCGATCCGAGATACTTATTAGAAGTAGCTCGGTGATTGAACCATGGTCCATTGTATTATGTGGGTATCCATGAATGATGAATTGAATCATAAGTTTGAGGATGCTCAATCGGAGGACATACTTAAGTATTAAAAGAATCATTCAGCACTCCTGATGATGTTGAAAGGTACAAAATGACTTGTGCCATTTTTAACATAAGGATGAGAGAGGGGCCTCAATCACTGATTATGTATTATACATGATCGAACTGATTGAGCACCTAGACAAACTTGGCTTTTTCCTACATGAATAGCTGGAAAAGGATGTGATCCTTAATTCTTTGTCAAATTCCTACATTAACTTTCTTGATCATTACAGAATGACAAGGCTTGTAGTAAACTACCATGGTCTATTGGGATTACTATAGACTATGAGAAGGATCATCAGCTCCATAAGGGGTTGGTGAATATAGTGAGAGGATCAATAGGAGTCATCCCTTTAAAAAAGGGAAGAAAAAAAGAAAAAGGTATAAAGTGTTCTGGTGACTAAGCTAGGTCAGACCAAGAAGTTGAAACATAACCAAATTCAAGCTGAATGCTTCTATTATAAGAAGCAGGGACATTGGAAGAGGAATTATCCTCTTTACATTACCTCACTGGACCCGAACAGCCCAAGGAAGAAGAACCAGCAAGGCATTACTAGACAATATACTTATCTGATAACACCTTGTAATTTTTCTATTTGTGATAATGCTATATAGATATTAGATACTGGAAGCTCTATTAATATTTGCAATTAGTTGCAGAAATTTCAGGTCAGTAGAAGATTTGAAAATAATGAGAAATTCCTGAATGTTGGAGATGGAAGATCTATTCTAGTTATAGCTTTAGGAATACTCAAGCTTATTTTTGATTTTAGTATCGTTGTTTTAGGTGATTATCACATTATCCTAGCTTTTTGATGAATGTGATCTCTGTAGGCTTTTTGGCCAAAAATGGTTATCATTTATCAATAAAAGATAGTTATTATGATATCATTTTGAATAGTATTACTATAATGTGTGGACAACTGAAGAATGACATTTATATTTTATCATAGCCTGTGAATGTAATGTACACATCCAATAAATGTCTTAGGATTGAAAATATGTTTGATGCTATCTTTGGCATTATAGGTTAGGTTATATTAAAAAAATAGGATGAACAAGTTGTCTAAAGAGGAAATCCTCGAGGACAATGATTTTGGATCATTGTCGACCTGTGAATCTTGCCTTTTTGGAAAGATGACTGAGTCACCTTTTACTGGAAGAGTGAAAGAGCCACTGAGGTTTTGAGTCTAATACATACTAATGTATGTGGATCCATAAATACTTTAGCCATAGCTAGATATCACTATCTCATCATGTTTACTAACAACATATCGACGTATGTGTGTGTCTACTTAATAAGACATAAGTCAAAGTCATTTGAGATGTTCAAACGATTTTATAATGAAGTAGAGAAATAAATTGATAAGCATATTAAAATCCTTCGATTTAATCGAGAAGGTGAATATCTTACTATTGAATTTATGACATATTTGAAAAAAAAAAAGATTCTCTCAGAATGGACTCCACTTGGGATACCTCAGCATAATGGAATGTCTAAAAGGAGAAATCGAATCCTGTTAGACATAGTTCGATCCATGATGGGATTTGTGAGTCTGCCTATCTCCTTATAGGGATATGCATTAGAGTCGGTTTGTTATATTCTAAATAGAGTTTCTAGCAAGTTTGTTGACCCCTGGAATGATTTTGATGATAATAAAATATTGGAGTATGTATTTAATACTAATACTTTTGAATGTTTAAGAAGTTTTTGTAGGATGTTTCAAGTGAACAATCACACTACCTACAATTCTGAAATCATAATAGTGTATCAATGCACTGACAAAAAAATGTTCATGTAATGAGGAGTCCAAGAAAACCTAATTGTATATTTTTATAAAATAGGCCAATTCTATGTAATTTTTGAGTTAAATTACTTAGATTATGTTTAGAAGAAGTTGGATAGTCTTTGGAAGTTGGTTAGAAGTTTTTGGAAGAAATTTGGAGAAGTTTGGAAGCTTTTGGACAAAGATCACTCGAGCCGACTCAAGCAAGAGAGTCGACTCATTATTCTAGCATGGTATAAAGGTTTTAGGCACACAGGCAACCGAGTTGACTCAACCAAGTTAGAGCCGACTCATCTAGAGTATCAAAATTGCAGTGTTCTGAAATCAGTCATCCGAGCTGACTCGATAAGCAATCGAACCGACTCCTCTATAGTGAATAAAAATCAATTATGAGAAAACTAGTCAGGCGAGCCAACTCGACTGAGAAGAGCCGACTCGACTAGTGTGATGTTTCAACAGTTCTGAGAATCTGAGCCGACTCGACCCAACCGAGCTGACTCGAATCCTAGTTTCAGGTGAGTAACAGCTAGTTCCAGAATTGATTTTTTGAATCCAAAAAGTATTCCAACGGCTATATTTCGACTTCCAAGGTATTACAATGGCCATATCTGCTTGGGATTAGTTCTAAAGTTTATAAATAAGGGATTTGAACAACTTTTAAAAAACTTTTACGAGAGTATTGAATATCCAAGAGAGCATTCAAGGAAGTACTCAAGACTTTACCAAACACTAATCATTCTTTTGAGTCATTTATTGGAGAAGTTTGGAAGCCTTAAAGAGCATTGAAGGAGCAATCAAGGAGGCTTCACAAAGAGCATCAAGTGCAACTATCTGACAAAGTTTGGTTTGTCATTAGTGTTGCTTTCTTTCTAACTCTTTGTTTGAGTTATTCCAAGTACAGCAGGGGCTGTAACTTGTGAGTTGTTAAAGGTTTTTGGCAACCTTGTAAAATCAAGTTTGGGTTGTTAGTGAGCCCGAGAAAACTAACATTGTATTGGATTCTTGGTGATCCCGGTGAAAACCTGGGTTTTGGTTTGTGAGCCCGGTGTAAAACAAACCGGTTGTATTTCATGGTGAATATAATAGAAATCTCAAGTGGTATCTTGGATAGTGGACGTAGGAGCGGGGTTGCTCCGAACCACTATAAATTTATGGTGTTTATGATTGGTTTGTTTGTGTTCTTTCTTTTGCTTCCGCATTTAATTTCTAATTCACATCACTCACCACACTAAGATTTCTAAAGAGCACATATTTGTAGAAAAAGTTTTCAAACCCAATTCGCCCCCCCTTGGGTTGGCCAGCTGGGTAACAACTGGTATCAGAGCAGTGTCTCTGTAATTTATTTTTCTAGAGAAAAAAGCTATGGCAAATCCTATGAGTACCTCTTTGGTCAAAGGCCAATTTATAAATAGATCACTTTTCACAGGCATTAATTATACCTACTGTAAAGCATGAACGAAGATTTATATTCAAGCAGTAGATTTTCAATTATGGAAAGTTATCCTAAAAGGACCTCACACACCCACAAAGAAGGTTAATGGCATAGACATCTCAAAACCTGAAGAGGAATGGGATGACCATGACATGAAAATGGATGAATTGAATGCTAAAGCAATGAATATCTTGTATTATGCTTTAGATGCTAACGAGTTTAACTGGATTTTTACTTGCACTTCTGTACAAAAAAAATTGGGATAAACATGAAGTAATCGATGAAGGAACCTCTCAAGTGAAAACTTTAAAAATCAATATTCTTGTTCATAATTATGAATTTTTAAGATGGAGCCCAATGAAATAATATCTGCCATGTTCTCAAGATTTACATATATTATTAACAATTTAAAAAGTCTTGGCAGGATATATTCAAATGCAGATCTTGTACATAAATTCTAAGATCACTTCCTGATAAATGGGATCCGAAGGTCACTGCTATTCAAGAGGCTAAGGACTTGAACACACCGTAATTGGATGAGCTTCTTGATCATTAATCATACATGAGCTTACAATGCAACACCGCAGCAAGGACGACATCAAAAAGAAGAAGTCAATTGCCTTTAAAGATGTAGCAAAATTAAAGAAACAAGAAGAAGAAATAGAAGAAGAAAGTCGCTCCTCAAATGAAGAACTTGAAGATGACGATATTACTCTAGTCATGAGGAGATTCAAAAGATTTATGAGCAGAAAAAAGTCAAGGTATTGAAGGAAAAATCTTAGAAAGGGGGAACATAACAAAGAGAAAGAGTAGGATAAAGATAGAGACAAAGAGCAATAACCAATATATTATGAGTGCAAAAAGCTGGGGCATTTTTGATCATATTGTTCCATATTAAAGAAAGGATACAAGAAAAGAAGAAGAAAGTGATGGTTGCTATGTTGAGCGACAACGATGAGTCCACATCAAATGAAGAGGAAGAGATATCCAAAACTGTAAATATATGTCTCATAGGACTCGAAGACGAGGTAATGTCTCATGAACCGAATGATGAATTTACATATGATGAGCTAAATACTGCATTTTATGAGCTTTTGTCAGAGTACAAAAAGGCTGGTTTAAAAATTAAGACTTTGAAAAATAATTATGATACTTTGATGAAAGAAAATAGTGAAGTTTTAGAAAAGAATAATATTTTACAAAAAGAACTTAAGAGCATTTCTGAAAAATATAAAGTTTTGCAAGATGAAAAGAATAAATGTATTGAAAAGAACAAAAGTTTAGAAAATGAAATGAGTCGACTCAAGCCCTTAGTTGACAAATAAACTTTGAGTTCAAATAAGCTTGAGCTGATTTTGAAAAATCAAAGAGATTTAAATAATAGAGCTGGAATTGGCTATAATTTAATGAATATAAATAAATTTTTAGCTTCAAAAACATATGAATTGAAGTTCTTAGCTCCAAAACCTTCTTCTTCAAAAGTTTCAACATTTGCATCTTTTCATAAATCCAAAGTTATCTATTATTCTTGTAATAGGGTTGGTCATAAAGATTTTGAATGTAATTTGAAAAAGAAAAGTAAAAATAAAGTGAAAAAGATTTGGATTCCTAAAGAAACCACTCCTACTAACCTACAAGGATCCAAGAAAGCTTGGATACCTAAAAGAATTATTTGATTATTTTGCAGAAATATTTTGCAGCCCATAATTCAAAGAAAATATGGTATCTGGATAGCGACTGCTCAAGATATATGACGGGTGACAAAGAACAATTCATCACCCTGAAAATGAAAGATGAAGGATTAGTAACTTTTGGTGACAATGGTAAGGGGAAGATCATTGGCATTGATAAAATCAAAATCACCCATTCTACTTTTATTGAAAATTTATTGCTAGTAGACAAGTTGAAGCATAATTTATTAAGTATAAGTCAATTATATGATAAAAACTTCAAGGTTGTCTTTGAATCTTCAATGCGTATAGTAACTAGCTCTCTTAATTCTAGCACTAAGTTTATTGATCATAGACTTGGAAATATTTATGTGATAGATTTAAATGATCTGGCCATGTCAAGTAGTACAAGTCTAGTAGCAATGAATGCTAAAACCAAGAAATCTAACTTACTGTGGCATAGAAGATTAGGTTATGCTAGCATGAATACTATAGCTAAATTAATTTCCAAAGATCTAGTTAGAGTTTACCTAAGTTTAAAGTTGATTTTGAACATGTTTGTGATGCATGCCAATTTGGTAAACAAACTAGGAGGAGTTTTAAATCGAAAAGTATGGTTTCAACTTCTAGACCTTCAGAGTTACTGCACATGGATTTATTTGGACCAACTAGGATCACAAGCCTAGGAGGTATGAAATATAGACTTGTGATAGTAGATGATTTTTTAAGATTTACTTGGATTTTGTTTATCACTCATAAGGATGAAGCTTTTAAAGTATTTCAAAAGTTTCACAAGAAAGTTTTAAATCAGAAAAATCTTTCAATTATTTCTATTAGAAGTAATCAGGGCATAGAATTTGAAAACTAATATTTTGAAAAATATTGCACTAAGCACGGCATTGATCATAACTTCTCCGCTCCTAGAACACCACAACAAAATGGTGTTGTAGAAAGGAAAAATAGGACATTGGAAGAGATGGCCCAAACTATGTTATGTGAAGGTAATCTTTCAAGGTACTTTTGGACAAAAGCTATGAACACTGCATGTTATATTTTGAACCGTGTTTTGATAAGATCTATTTTAAAGAAAACCCCCTATGAACTTTGGAATGATAGAAACCTAGTATTCATTATTTCCATGTTTTTGGTTGCAAATGCTTTGTACTGAATAATGGAAAGGATAACTTTAAAAAATTTGATGCTAAATCTGATGAAGCAATATTTCTCGATTATTCAACATCTAGCAAAACATATAGAGTATTCAATAAAAGAACATTAACTATTAAAGAGTCTGTTCATATTATTTTTGATGAAACAAATCCCTTACCTTCTAGAAAAAAAGAGTGCATTGATAATGATGTAGGTATAATTGACAAAGCTATGAAAGACATGAGCTTACAAGATAGACAAGTTGAAGAAGGAGAAGAAATGGTAAGCAAAGATCATGGTGATTTATTCAAAGAATGGAGATGTGTAACATTACATCCTAAAGATTTAATTATTATGATCCCTCACATGGAGTTAGAACTAGGTCATCACTTAGAGAAGCACATGATTACCTAGCATTTGTTTTTACAAGTAGAACCAATAGCATAGAAGAAGTAGAAAATGATCCAAATTGGATGATGGCCATGCATGAAGAACTTAATCAATTTGAAAGAAATAATGTGTGGACCCTAGTGAATAGGCCCTCTGATTATCCTGTTATAGGCACTAAATGGGTTTATATAAATAAATTAGATAAAAAAGGGAATGTAATTAGAAATAAAGCTAGATTAGTTACCAAATTTTATAATTAGGAAGAAGGAATAGATTTTGATAAAATCTATGCACCTGTAGCAAGATTAGAGGCTATTAGATTATTGCTTGTATTTGCTTGCTACATGAATTTTAAATTATTTCAAATGAATGTAAAAGGCATATTTTTAAATGGTTATATTTTTTAAGAAGTTTTTGTAGAACAACCATCTGGATTTGAAAATCATGCTCTTCCAAATCATATTTTCAAACTTAATAAAGCATTATATGGTTTAAAACAAGCACCCGAGCATGGTATGATAGACTGAGTAAATTCTTGCTTGAAAATGATTTTACTAGAGGTAATGTAGATACAACTCTATTCATTAAAAGAAAAGAAAATGACATGTTAGTTGTACAAATTTATATAGATGATATAATTTTTGGTGCAACTAATGAGAATTTGTGTAGAGAATTTGCTGAGCTTATGCAGGACGAATTTAAAATGAGCTTGATGGATAAACTAACCTATTTCCTTGGACTCCAAATTAAGCAAACAAAGAAAGAAATATTTATCAACCAAACTAAGTACATCAAGAAGATCATCAAGAAGTTTGGTATGGAGTCAGTCAAAGAAATTGGCATACCCATGAGCCCCACCTACAGACTTGACAAGGATGAAGATGGAAACAACATTGATCAAAAACTTTATCGAGGTATAATTGGATCACCATTGTATTTAACTGCTAGTAGACTTGATATCTTGTTTAGTATATATATATGTACTAGATTTCAATCTAATCCAAAAGAGTCACATATACTTGCTATTAAAAGAATCATAAAATATCTAAAAGGAACAAGTAATCTAGGTCCATGGTATTCTAAACAATCTTCATTGAATTTAATTGGTTTTTCTGATGCTGATTATGGTGGATGTAAAATTGAACTAGTAGTACTTGTCAATTACTAGGGTTGAACTTAATCTCATGGTACTGTAAGAAACAAAACTCCATGGCACTATCTACTACTGAGACAGAGTATGTGGCTACAGGGAGTTGTTGTACTCAAGTACTTTGGATTAAGCAACAACTAGAAGATTATGTGTTATTCAAACTAAAATTTCAATCAAATGTGATAATACAAGTGCTATTAATTTAACAAAGAATCTAATTCAGCATTCTAGGATAAAACACAGAAATTAAACATCATTTCATTAGGGATCATGTACAAAATAGTAATATTGAACTTGAATTTGTTCCAATAGAAAATCAATTAGCTGACATCTTTACTGAGCCACTTAATGAAGATAGATTTCAAATGATCAGAGGAGAATTAGATTTGTATGACCCTTTTTAAAATTTTTGACCTAATTCCTTCAAAATTAAGGAAAAAATATGTAGAAAATCTCCATCATCAATTTAAGGATATTAACCACCTTATCCAGTGCACTCTTAGGAATATAAACATTTTTGTTAAGATTTTAAGCCATTTTCTTGAATTTAGGTCGAGCTGACTCGAGTAGAGAAGCTCTAAGTCGAGTCGACTCGAGTGACGGGTTAACTTAAAACCCGTATGACCTAGAAAACCTCATTTCTTTCCCTTTCACTATTCCAAGCCAAACCCTAGGGGACCACAGCATATTCCACAATAGAACCACCTATTCCTTCCCTTTTCATCCTAAACTTTGACCTAATGGCACCAAGAAGGGCAGTTGCAAAGAGATTTAGTCAGACGGCTCTTAGGGTAGTTGAGGTAGAGAGGAGATCTAAATGAAGAGCGAACAAGCCGACTCCTCAAGAAGACCCGGAAGAAGCCCAAGTTCAGCTACAAGCACCTCAAAGGCAAGTGATTCTTATTGGAAACTATTCGGTAACTAGTGGTAGGAATATAGATTTTGCATTCTTTGAGAATTTGGGACTTAGAATCAGAGAATGGATAGAAAATCAAGGTTGGAGTTAGTTTTGTTCTCTAGATATAACTACCTACCCCAATCTTGTGAGAAATTTCTTTGAAAACTTGTCTCTTGGAGAGAACTATGAAGCGAATAAGTATGACTGTTGATGAGGATAGGCTTAGCAGGGTTTTGCAGATGCCTAGCAATGGAAAGTATTATTTGAATTTGAAAGACAGGCAGAGTACATTGAGAACAATATTGGAAAGGAGAAATGTTGATGGAGTAACAAATATGCAGGCCAAAAATATTATCCTTGGAAATGAGGCTTTTACACAATATCATCAGTAGGATTTTTCTTCCCTGGACAGGTCGTTTTGACTGGGTCAGCGAACGAGATATGATGTTCATGAGATATATGATTAAGTGGGAGGCCCTTAATCTGCCATTTATTATGCTTACCCAGATTTGAGATGCAGCCAGAAAGGCTAAGGCCTATTTACCATACGGAATGGCATTTACTTTGTTGTTCTGGGACTTCAGAGTTGATCTGACAGGAAAAGATAGTCGACCCCTACACCATACTGACAGGTATTCGGTGAAATCCCTGCAGAGGATGGGATATCACGAAGTAGAGGGTGTTTGGGTTAAGAAGACTTCTAGTCAGAGAGTTATACATCATTCTGATTCTGATGAGGAGGCCGAGCCTACTGCTAATGCTGATACTGCTAGATAGGAGGATTCAAATGAAGAGACAGATTTTGACTCTAGCATTGATGATGATTCTTCTAATGGGAGGCTGGAGCTCAGGAGGAGATGATTGGTAGTCCGAGGACTCCTCCAGGACCATCAGCACCTTCGACATCTGCAGCGCCTTCCACTCAGACCTCTATCACTTTGGAGTAGCTCTCACAGTTCATCGAGACCCTCACTAGCTCTTTCAGATTGATGTTAGGCAATCTTCGCCAAACACTCAAGAGAGGCCTAGAGGAGTTTAGGACAGAGATGCGGGAGCTGACACTGAGGATGGAGTCTATAGAGACGGGTCAGAGGACATAGCAGGACTACATGACAGATTTGACATAGTTGCGCTCTGACTTTGGTAGGCTTAGGGGAGCAGTAGATACTTTTTCTCAAGGCTAGGCCGTTGCATTACATGGCATCCAGCAGGAGATTCAGAAGATGGGGATAGAGTTGAGGACTGTTCTACTCTTCATCACTGGAGTGCGTTCGGGATTCGGCACTTCTACTTCTTGGCAGCCACCTTCACAGCCCTCACTCGGACCTAGACAGCCTCCAAAACATGCCAGACAGCCACCTCCATCTTCTGCTTAGACTGTTATGCATTCTGGAGATGTTAAGACTGAGCCTACTTTTACTTCTACTAGACCTAGAGTTAAACCTATAGCCAAAACTAATGTACCTAAAGCTCCCACTAGAACTAGATTTAGAGATCTCAGATCTAAACCCATGAAAACTATTATATCATCTACTATTTTAGAAATAGGTTCTTCTTCCAGTGAGGAAGAAGAAGATTAGGTCTTATAGATCTTGCTTTTGTTGACTTTATATTAAAACTTGTTTATATATATATATATATATATATATATATATATATATATATATATATATATATATATGCATACTTTGTTTGAATGACTCTGGCATTTTACTCTATCATTTTAACTCTTCTGTGATACATAAAGTTTGATATCAAGCAATTGACATTGAAAAATAATGGAAAATGTTAATAAGAATATCAAGAATATAAAGAGATGGTGAAATTATCTCAAAACACCCTAATATTCCTATTCTATTTCAAAAATTATTGAATGCTTAAAGAACATTTTTGTTGATGACAAAAAGAGTAATATTAATGTTGTGCATAGAAAATTCAACTTCATGAAAATATGTAAAACAGGGGGAGAAATCAGTTATGCATGGAAATCAATGAAAATAACTTGACTCTGATACATTTTAATGACTCTGATACATTTTAATGCTCAATTAGCTCTGATATTTTCTTGATGCTAAATTAATGGAATTTAATTGATTTTGTTACATTCTTGATATTTATTTCACTCTGATATACTTTGATACTTAATTGGCTCCAATACATTTTAAAGCAAAAGTAGTTTTTGACAAATATTGGCTCTGATACAAAAAGCTCTGATACTTCTTGATACTTTTTGATACATTCTGATACATGTTGACACTTATCAATTTAAGATATATACGAGTCACTTTGATACTTCTAAGTGTTCATATAATATATAATTGTAAAGTTTTTCCATGCCTAGTATTTTGTTATCATAAAAAAGGAGGAGATTGTTGACTCCTAGAATGATTTGATGATAACAAAACATTGGAGCATGTATTTGATACTAACACTTTTGAATGTTTAAGAAGTTTTTGTAGGATGTTTCAAGTGAACAATCATACTACCTACAATTCTGAAATCATAATAGTGTCTCAATGCACTAACAAAAAAATATTCATGTAATGAAGAGCCCAAGAAAGCTGAATTGTATATTTTTGTAAAATGGACCAATTCTATGTAATTTTTGAGTTAAATTACTTAGATTATGTTTAGAAGAAGTTGGATAGTCTTTGAAAGTTGGTTGAAAGTTTTTGAAAAAAATATGAAGAAGTTTGGAAGCTTTTGGACAAAGATCACTCGAGCTAACTCAAGCAAGCTAGCAAGGTATAAAAGTTTCAGGCACACAGGCAACCGAGCCGACTCATCCAGAGTATCAAAATTATAGTGTTTTGAAATCAGTCATCCGAGCCAACTCGACAAGCAATCGAGCCGACTCCTCTAGAGTGAATAAAAACCAGTTCTAAGAAAACTAGTCGGCGAGCTGACTCGATTGAGAAGAACCGACTTGACCAGAGTGATGTTTCAATAGTTCTGAGAATCCGAGCTAACTCAAATCCTAGTTTCAAGTAAGTAATGGCTAGTTCTAGAATTGATTTATTGAATCCAAAAAGTGCTCTAACGGCTATATTTCGACTCCCAAGGCACTACAATGACCATATATGCTTGGAATTAGTTCTAAAGTTTATAAATAAGGGATTTGAACAACTTTTAAAAGAACTTTTATGAGAGTATTGAATATCCAAGAGAGCTTTCAAGGAAGAACTCAAGATTTTACCAAACTCCAATTATTCTCTTGAGTCATTTATTGTAGAAGTTTGGAAGCCTTAAAGAGCATTGAAGGAGCAATCAAGGGGCTTCTTAAAGAGCATCAAGTGCAACCATCCGACAAAGTTTAGTTTGTCATTAGTGTTGCTTTCTTTCTAACTCTTTGTTTGAGTTGTTCCAAGTACAACAGGGGCTATAACTTGTGAGTTGTTAAAGGTTTTTGGTGAGCCTTGTAAAACCAAGTTTGGGTTGTTAGTTAGCCTAGGAAAACTAACATTGTATTGGATTCTTGGTGATCCCTGTGGAAACCAAGACTGGGTTTTGGTTTGTGAGCCCGGTGTAAAACAAACCGGCTGTATTATATGGTGAATATAGTGAAAATTCCAAGTGATATCTTGGATAGTGGATGTAGGAGCGGGGCTGCTCTGAACCACTATAAATCTATGGTGTTTGTGATTGGTTTGTTTGTGTTCTTTCTTTTGCTTCTGCATTTAATTTCTAATTCATATCAGTCACCACACTAAGATTTCTAAAGAGAACATATTTGTAGAAAAAGTTTTCAAACCCAATTCACCCTCCCTCTTGGGTTGGCCAACTAGGCAACAAAGTTTGTAGACAAAACTCCATATAAAATATGGATAGGGTGTAAGCTGGTACTCTCATACCTTAGGACTGGGGATATCTAGCTTATGTCAAACATTTAAAAATAGATAAGCTTAGGCATAGGTTTAATAGGTGTACATTTATAGCTTACCCGAAGGAAGCTAAGGATTATTTCTTCTACAATACTACTGAATACAAAGTGTTTATTAGTAATAAGATAGTCTTTTTGGAAAGAGAGTTTCCCAGGAAAGGAACTAATCTCTCTAAGGTTGAACTTGAAGAAGTTCAATAAGTAAAAAATTTGACACAATTAACTAAACCAACTTAATCAGATCCAGAGCCTATTGTGGAGGTAACCTTAAGGAGATCTGGTAGGATGCCACATCAACTGGATAGATACTATGGTTTCTTAGTCCAGGATGATGATTCTGTTGAACTTGATGAAAACAACGAGGATCCGAATACTTACATGGATGCGATGCAGAGTTTTAACTTTAAGAAATGGCTAGAAGCCATGAAATTTGAAATGGAGTCCATGAAAATCAATAATGTATTGATACTCGTTGATCTACTTGAAGGGATAAAATCCATAGGATGTAAGTAGATTTTCAAAATAAAAAGGGGTGTAGATGGAAAGATGGAGACCTATAAAGCTTATCTGGTTGCCAAGGGATATCGTCAGCATTATGGTATTGACTATAATGAGATATTTTTGCTCGTGGCAATGCTCAAATCCATTCAGATTATACTTGCAATAGCGGTACATATTGATTATAAAATCTGGCAAATGGATGTGAAAATAGCTTTCTTAAATGGAGAGCTAGAAGAAGAGGTGTATATAATACAGCCTAAAGGGTTCACATCCATAGATGAAACAAAGATATGCAAGCTTTAGAGATCCATTTATGGATTAAAGCAGGCATCTCGAAGTTGGAATATACATTTGACAAGGTGATCAAATGTATAGCTTTGTTAAGAATGGAAAAAAGCCTTGCATATACAAATGGACTAATGGTTTAGTTTGTATGTAGATGACATTCTCTTAATTGGGAATGATATTCCTACATTGCAAGGAATAAAAGTATGGTTGTCTTCTTAATTCTCCATGAAGAACTTAGGAAAAGCATCCTATATCCTTGGAATGAAGATCTATAGGGTAGATCTATAAGGTTGCTAAGGTTGACCCGGTCCATGTACATTGAGATCGTGCTGAAGCGGTTCAACATGGTGAATTCTAGGAAATGTTATCTTTCGATAGACCATGAAATTAATCTCTCAAAGAAGGATTATCCAACAAGTTTTCAAGAGAGAGAGCATATGAGTAGAATTCCATATGCCTTAGCAGTGGGATCTATTATATACTCTATGACACGTACGAGACCAGATGTAGCATACTCACTAGGAGTAGCGAGTAGATACCAATTTGATCCAAGTGGGAATTATTGGAATCATAAAAATCATCCTTAAATATTTAAGAAATATTAAGGATCAGTGGCTCATTTATGGAGATTCAGACTTGAAACTAGTTAGTTATATTGACTCAAGTTTTTAGTCAAATAGGGATGACAGCAGGAGTGTGTTGGGCTATATTTTTATCCTGAAAGGAGAAGTTATCTGCTATAAAAGTTTCAAGCAGCACACTGTGGCTGATTCTATTTACGAGGCAATATATTACAGTATCCAATACTACAAAGAAAGCTATTTGGTTATGGAAGTTCATTATTGAGCTTGGAGTGGCACCCTCCATTGATGGCCTAGTTTCCTTATATTGTGATAGCACTGGGACCATAGCTCAAGCGAAGGAACCAAAGGCTCATCAATGAACTAAGCATATTCTGTGTCGCTTTCACCTTGTCCTGGAGATAGTGGATCGAGATGACATTGACCTTCAAAAGATCAATGAAAAGGAGAGCTTGGCTGATCCATTTACTAAAGCCCTCAGAATCAAAGAGTTCAATAACCACAAGTGAAAGATGGATATTCGATACTGTTCTAATTGGCTCTAACCCAAGTAAGAATTGTTAGGAAATGTGTCTTATAGCCAATCATTTGGATTGTAGATGGTTGAGCTTTTTATAATTTGTACATGAATCATTAATGAAATAAAATTATTTTTAGCAATTCATCTCTTTTTGCATCTTCCTTTTGGACTCTTTTAAGATGAAGTCCTTAGAACTACTTCAATTTGATAAAGAATGATTTATCAAGTAGTTCTTAAACATGTTCGCGATCAAATAATATGTTGTTACTTAGGACAATAATAATTATTGAGCATAGATCATTATATGCCATATGGGTTGATTGTCCTCATAACCATGGAGTATGGAGACACAGGTATAGTATACAGGTGAGTATAGGTATACATTGCACCAAACGTGACCAACTCTGCTGAGTATTTTACTATCGAGAGCTTTTTATAGAAGAATATAGGTATAAGTATCCTTCCGACTTGAGATCACCTCGATGACTTGCAAGCAACTATTGTACTTAGATATTGGACTATTTGGATTTTTAATCCAGTAATGGAAGGTTATTGGGTGCAGTCAAGCACTCATTAAGTCAGTGATGAGTCAAGATGGGATGACCACTCTAAGATGTTGGAGAAAATTCTCTATTGTATTTCAATTTAGCATGACCTTGGCCAGGACAATCCTTATGAGGAGTCATAGAATTTAGCTAGTTGAGACATATTTGATGCATTATTCAGAGTTAGCATTTGACTCTAAAATTATTTTGAGCATTAGGGTCAAAGGGATAAATTATATGGAAACCATATGCCTAGGTTCTTGAATGTTACTTTATGGACATTCGACCTATCCAGACATCAGGTACCATTGCTAGATGGTCATATCGATTAGTTTAGAAATTAGTTCCTGGGCTACCGGCTTAGTATTCAAACCTATGGGTCACACACAATAAAAGTTTTTAGTTGATCATGATGACTGATTAATGATTAAGAATCGTTTAGTGACAAAATTATAAATATGATGAATAATTAACCCTACATAAATATTATAAATTATTAATTAATTAATAATTAATTAATTATAAAAAGATTAATTAATAATTAGATTGCTAATTGACTTATTTTGATTAAGTGAAGAGGTTTAGGTCAAGTCTAATTGAATTTGATTCTATTAGAATTCACCCGAATAGGTTATTCGATGACCTAATCATTAAGGAAATTTTAATTTTGATTCGATTTGGACTTGGGCCTGATTATGTTTTAATTTAATTAGGATCTAATTAAGCCTAATAGGACCTAATTAGATTAGGTTCAAGGTATTTAAATAGATCAAACTAAATTAAATTAGGATTGAGATCAATTTTGACCAAGTCAAATTAAGAATGCCACCTAGCATCCACTTTTATTGTTCCCATTTAATTCTTCATGCAAATTCCAGATGTTGAATGTGATTTCTCATGCCATAAAGAAGATTTCATGTCCTCCCTTCTTCTGGATTGATAAGATAAGTTTTGTTAGATTTTAGATAAGTTTTCGATTTAATTTGAAGGAGTTTGAATGGGAATAAAACTCCTTGTCCAAGTTGAACTCTAGCCTTTCTCCTAATCCATTATTGTCACCAATTTTAAAATAAAATCAAGATAAGATGTGTGATGAGAAGAGGCCCCTTTATTGGTGATTTGAGAAATAAATTACCATGAAAATAATTTTTAGAAATTGGGTGGGGCGTGGAATCATATGTTAAGACTAGTTAAAGTAGGTATGTGCTTTCTAATCTTATCCAAAGTCCCTTTAATACTATCTTAATCCACACACCAATTTTTCCTAGAATTCTTTTAGTATTTTGTGACCAAAGTGGCTTTAAATTAGAATGAAATCTGATGGGATTGATTGGTGAAGAAAATTGTGAGGTGGGAGTGAGTTCTTCATTGGCATGAGAAACCTATTTTGGGTGCCAGGGTTGAAGAAAGAAGAAAAATAAGAGAAAACTAGTAGAAAGGATTTCTTGTTTTTGGTTTTCTTCCTCCTTAATCTAGACCTCTTCATTCTCTTCTTGGATTTCTTAAAAGGCTCAAGAAAGTCCAAGAAATAAATTTATTTTTAACTATCTAATGTCCTTTGCATGGATCTAGCCATCTAGGAGGTTGATAATGTTGGAACTTCGTGTGGATAATTCATAGAGGCCAGATATCCTGTGTGGCTATAAGCAACGTGGAGAGCCCTTAACACGTGCCATCAATAGTGGTGATCATTGATTCATGATCAGGTATGAAATAAGATTTTATATTATTTATAGATTAGATCTACAACATGCATTGGGTAGATTAATATATGTTGATTTTATTTTCTATACTACATATTATGTTATGATCTTGCTTAGAATTTAATGGAATTATTCTAAATGCATGTTCTTTATTTAAAATAGTTTTCAAATAGATTCACTTCTACTATAAATTTATAAAAAAAAATCATGTATGAAATCATAGGTAATTACTAACACGTAGCTCCTCGATGGGGGACCCTGCATTTCAAACTTCCAATTTCTATCAATGGATGGAAGAACTGATATTTCTTTCCTTTTATCAAGGAGGTTAACTAGGTTTGGAGTGATGCAAATAGGTCTCCAAACCAGAACACAACTATGAAGCCTACTGAATGGGAGATATATGACTAGCTCCTCACTTCCAAGATCTCCCAAGAGCAAGATCTCCTTTCCAAGCAAAACATTTTCGATGTTGGGGTCAGTCCATTGAAATCCTTATGTGAGAACCATGGTAATATTTCTTCCTGCGATTATTTAAAGCTAACCAAGTTATCTGTTTGTGTAGATATGAAGTTTTTAATCGATAAGCTTAAACAAATCAGTCATAAAAGGGTGGCTACAAGAAAGCCTCGGGACACGGTGGCAAAGAGACCCCATGTGGAGAGGGCTGAATCGAAATGGGCCCTAGAGGTCAGGCCAATTAGGACTTTAACACCATAGCCCGAGCAAGCCCCCATATCGAGCGAGGAGGTGGTGAAGGTCTACTCGGCTCCTCCCATAATTATGCCGGCTCCATCATCTACGGAGATGAGCCCACCAATGGGGTGAGTCCCCTGGTGGGGTCGGCAAAGCTTCTTACCCCATCTGCATCTCCTCTAATGGCAGATAAGAGGCCTCTAAGTCTAGCATCAGCAGGGGCCTCTATGTCGGGTGCCCCTCTACTAGGATGGTGGAGACCTTGGCCATAGTGGTGATGGACGTGCCAGTCTTCCGGGATGCCAGACTAGCCAAGAGGCTTCTCAACCTGATCCTGCTCTCTCGCAATCAGGATGAGAGAAGTAGCTGCCCAATAGATGAAATCCTCATTGGAGTCTTCCCCCAGCTACTCCTGGTAAGTCATCTTCACCTCTATCTAGTTAGAACTATAGAGAGATCAGCTAACTAACTAGGTTCATTTCTCTTTTCAGTTTATCCATGATGCCTTCATCATTAAGGAGGCATGCCACTGATCAACTGAATAGCAAGATGCTCTCCATGCCAAGGCCAAGATCTAATTGGTGCAAGCAAGAGCCCTGGAGGATGAGCTGTCGGACACTATGGCTTGGGTGAAGAGGCTGGAGGTAGAAGTCCAAGACTCCAATGACAACGTCTATGATATGGAGGCCCAGATTAAAAAATAAGAGGAAGAAGTCACTAAAAAGGATAAGTACATCACCCTCTTGAAAGATAGATATTTCAAGACTACCACCTGGTCGATTCACCTAGAGAATAAGATTACCGCCCTACGATTAAAGCTTCAATCGGTCGAGGGGAAAGTTAAGGTGGCCAAGGAGAAGGTGATGGCCACCAAGATGGTGACTAGGGCAGCCAAGGTAGAGGCAGCTAGAGTAGTGGAAGACTACAAGAAATCTGTCGACTTCAAGGATAAGGTCAGTAAAGCTACCTGTGATGCTTACCAAAAGGGCTTCATGGAATACAAGAGGAAGGTTGCCTAGGTCTTCCATCTTTTAAACCTGAGAGAAATAAGGGCCGACGAGCTCGAAGAGGTAGAGGAAGGAGAAGCTACAAGAGATAGGGGTGAGGCGATCAAAATCAAGGAAACCCTTGGAGTCGAAGTCACCATCGTGTCCCCCGAGGAGCTCTAGCTGGACACTACTGTAGGGGCGACCGGATGGATCGGGCTCAAAGGAGTGGCGGGGTGACCTACTTCAATGCGGGAGACCATCATGATGGTGATGGCTGAGATAGAGGCGATCATCAATGCCACGGTGGAGGCCATCAGTCTAGCATGACTTCAATCCTTGGCCTCGATAGTTGATCTTCCCTTTTCCTCTATTTTTTCCTCATTTTTACTTTAGAAGCAATTTTGTAAGGTCTCTGACATGTCAGAGGAACTTACTATTCTACAAAATCTTTGAGAGAGAAATAGAATGAAATGATCTTTTCCATCAAGTCTTGTCTCATATCTCCCTTTTATTTATCTCTTTCATTATCTTTTCTTTCTCTTTCTTCTTTGTGATGCTGCAAAGGCTTAGCATAAGGTGCTAGTCCATCTCGGCTGGTGCCCAGCCTACCAAGGATAGAGTAGTGCCATATAGGGACCATTTAGAGATTGATCTACATGACTGTGTGTTCAGCATTCTCTAGTTACTTACCCAACTATCAGAAAAAGATGCCATGAAGTGGTATGCCTTGGGTTTGTCCAGATTCTAGCTAAGCGAACGGGTGACAATGGCATGGGGTGGACTATTCGTTAAGGCAGTCTTGTGAAGCAGGCCATCTAAGAAGATGACATTATGGAGTGGCTTGTCAAACTTCATCCGACTTCTAGTTGGGCCAGTAAGCAATGGTGCTATATAGTGACCCATCCGAGAAGATGGTGCTATGGAGCAGCTCATGGACTTTGATCGAATTCTAATCGACCAGGTAGGTAATAATACTGTAGAGTGACCTATCTAAGGAGACATTGCTGTAGAATGGCCCATCAGACTTTGATCAACTTCCAGTCGATCATATAAGCAATGGTACTATAAAGCAACCCCTGAGGAGATGGCACTATGGAGCAGCCCATTAGACTTCGATTGACTTCTAGTCAGCCGGATAGGCAATGGTGCTATAGAGCAACCCGTCTGAGAAGATGATGCTATGGAGTGCTCCATCAAACTTCGACCAAGTTCTAGTCAATCAGGTAGGTGATGGTGCTATAGAGGACCCATCTGAGGAGACGGTGTTGTGGAGTGGCCCATTAAACTTTGAATGACTTCTAGTCGACCGGGTAGATTTGTCATGGAGAAGAGAGCTAGAAACTTTTGTTGGAAAAGACTCCATTTCATTCTTAGGTGGAGCGTACATATCATTGATAGTACATTCAAAGATTCTTAGCATTCCATATTTAGGGAATCAGAGTTCCTTCAAGTTCGACTATCCGATAGGCTCCTCGGTGTAGAGCTTCAACCACTTGATAAGATTCTTCCTAATTCGAGGAAAGCTTGCCCTATTCAGTTTGCTTGGACACTTTCAATTAGTGCAAGATGAGGTCTCCCAGGTGGAAAGACTTAAGCTTCACTTGCGAGTTGTAGTACTGAGCTACTCATTGTCGGTATGATGCCATGCAAAGGCAAGCCTTGTCTTTAGTCTCTTCTAACAGGTCGAGGTTGAGAAGTAGTCACCCTGGATTGCTTAACTCATCATAGTGCTCGGTCTGCATAGTTAGAAGATCGATCTCAACCAGTATCACCACTTTGAATCTAATGACCAAGTTGAAAGTGTCTCATTAGTCAAAGTTTGGGGAGTGGTGTGGTATGCCCACAAAAATTTGAAAAATTCTTCCACCCACCTCCCTTGACTTCATCTAACCTAGTCCTTAAACCATGAAGAATTATTCGATTCGTCACCTCAGCTGCTTCATTGGTTTGAAGGTGGCTCACAGATGTAAACTGGTGACAAATGTGCAGCTCAGTGCATAACTCTCTAAATGCTTGATTGTCGAACTATTGGCTATTATCGACGATGAGTGTGTGGGGAAGCCCAAATCAATAGATGACGAGTTTTTAGAAGAAAGATTTGATCTTGCTCTCCATTATGTACACCAGGGGCTCTGCTTTCACCTACTTGGTAAAGTAATCGATGGTGACAAGCAAATATCTCCATTGGTTGGATGCTGGGAGGAATGGACTAAGTATGTCCATGCCCCACTAGATAAATGGCTAAGGGGAGGAGAGCTAGGACAGCAGAGTGGCTAGTTGCCACTGGATGTCGGTATGTTGCTAGCACCGGTCATATTTCTGCACAAACTCAATTGCATCTTCCCATATAGTGTTCCAATAGTATACCTGCTTGAGTGCCTTATAAGCCAAAGACTCTTCCCCTAAGTGATTTCCGCAAATGCTTTCATGGATCTCCTAGAGAATGTAGTTAGTTTTTGAAGGTCTCAAGCATTTCAATAGTGGATATGAGTAGGACTTCCTATAGAGTTGCCCATCCAACAACACAAACTGGGAGATCTTATATTTTAGAAGCCTGGTCTCCACACGATTGTCAGGTAGGATTTCCTCAGCTATGTACTTGATATAAGAGTCCATCCAACTTGGCTCGTATGTGACTTATTGGACTTCCTCGATCATGGTGATGCTGAGGGCCTCCAGGTATTCAATGAATGTCCATCCAAGTGAGAAATTAGCTGAGGTTGTGAGCTAAGAGAGGCTATCTGTTGGCTTTGGCTCCTTGATTTTGATGAATAACAAAATGTTGAGTATATGTTTTGGACTAATGTTTCAATTGAAGTATGAATTCAGGCCTTAAAAGAGTATCAAGTCTACAAATTTGAAAGCAAGAGGTTTCTCATGTTTAATTGATCTTCTAATCTTGGAATATTGTCAAAACAACCACTTTGGCTCCTATGAAGAAGTATCTAAAGGTTTAATAGACAAATCTTTGAGAAATTCAGAGTTTGGCATGCTTTTTGGATGGTACATATCAAGTATCGACTCAAGAGGTCGACTCACCGGTCAAGTGTCGACTCACAAGGTCGACTCATAAAGAAAATTTAGAAGTTTCAGAAGACTGGCACGCAAGTTTTTAAGTGGCACGCCTAAGTATCAATTCAAGAGGTCGACTCACGTTTCAAGTGTCGACTCAAGAGATCGACTCATCGCCTGAGACAAGTTTTGGGGCAGAACATCAAGTTTTCTGGTTTCAGTATGAAGTGTCAACTCATGAGGTCGACTCATGCTCCAAGTGTTGACTCAAGAGGTCGACTCATGCAGTAATGGCTAGTTTTTTAGAATTTCAGAATTATCTCCAAATGGCTTCCAACGGCTAATTTTTCAATTCTTACGGTCTTCAACGGTCTTTTTAATGGTTTTGAGATATTTAACACTCACCAAACCTCTTCAAGTCAACAAAGAAAGTGAGGATTCATATGAGACAAACTCCAATCATTTGAAAAGACAAAAAGAAAGCTTTTAAGAGATTCCTTTGATAAAAAGTCTTTCATTTTTTAGTTGTTGAGCATTTAAGTATTTGGCCATAAGTATGCATTCAAAGATTCCAAGAAGAAGACAACTCAAGCATTCAAGAAGAGCTACATCGACTTTAATTTTTGCTCATTTTAGGAGCTATTTCTTGTGCTCATTTATTGTATACTTGATTTCTTTTGTTGTTGCTAGTTTCAAAGGTTTTGAAACTAGTATTAAAGATTTTTGGTGAGCCTTGGAAAATCAAAGAGGTTTGTTGGTGAGCCTAAGAGATAAAAATCAACTTAGATTTGACTTGTGAGCCCACATAAAATAAGTTGTAAAAGTTGTTGGTGAGCCTAGGTGATAAAACCAACATAGGTTTTGACTTGTGAGCCTTGGAAAATAAGTCGGCTGTAATCTTGGATAGATTATAGTGAAAATTTCAAAGGAAAAGTTTGGGGAGTGGATGTAGGTGCTAGGGTGCACCGAACCACTATATATCTTGTTATTTGTGATTGTTTGCTTCCTTCTCTATTTGCTCTTTATTACCTTGCATTATATTTATTGCTTTCGCTGCATAATTCATTGAGCGCTATCACTTAGTTACACAACCTCACTAAGAAGTGCACATAATTGCTTAAATATTTTTATACCCAATTCACCCCCCCCTCTTGGGCTCCATCTTCAGGCAACACTATCTACATGGGCATTCTCCTCTCGAGGGATGTGGGAGATGCTAAAATGCTAAAATATTATCGTAGAGGCCTATACATTGTCCAAATACTTGACCATCATGGGGTCACGAGCCTCAAACTCATCGGTGACTTGGCAGGCCATGAACTATGAATTAGTGAAGACCCTTAGGTGCTTCACTCTAAGCTTGCAGGATAGCTTCAGCCCTACTTGGAGAGCTTCATATTTGGACTGGTTGTTAGTCATTTTGAATAGAAAGTGTAGTGCATACTTAGTGACTTCTCTATTTGAATTCATTAGAATAAGGCCATCTCCACTTCCCAATGAATTGGATGTGCCATCCATATAGCGGATCCAAGTGGTCCTTGTATGGAATGGCGATGCTGTGACTTGGCTGGTGCTTTTACATACCCGTCGTTCATCTATGTGCATTCTCCAAGAAGTCAGCCAAGACCTGGGCCTTCTAGGATGATCTCGGGTGATATGAGATATCAAACTATTGAGCTTTATCACCTATTTTGCCAAGCATCCGGAAGTATTCGGCTAGCTCAATATAGCTCTGAATAGTAGATTAGTAAGTACGATGATTGGATGAGCTTGAAAATAAGGCATGAGATGCTGAGTAGAGATAATTAGCACAAAAATAATTTTTTTAGACTGAGTGTACTTGGTCTTTATATCATACAGCACATTGCTGATGTAATAGACTGGTCTTTGTATGCCATCTTCACCAACATGGATAAGCACCAAACTAACCACCTTCATAGAGATGGCAAGGTACAGGAAGAGATCCTCACTGCCCTCAGGTTTGAATAGCAAGGGACGAGGTGGGGAACATCTTTAGTTTCTCAAAGGCTATTCGACACTCCTTCGTCCAGTAAAGCCATGTAGTTTGCATAGTACCATGAAGAATGGCAAATAGAGTTCAGCTAAATAGGAGATAAAGTGCCTAAGGGTCGCTACTCGATCGGTTAGCTGCTGAACCTCCTTCTTGGAAGTTAGATACTTCATGTCGATTATTTCCTGAATCTTCTCGGGGTTCGCTTCGATCTCCTATTGGGTGACCACGTTTACGAGCCAGCTGGGATAGTGGGCTTCTCGGATAAATCTAGTAGTGAGGAGTTTACCAACCTCTTTGTCTATGGCCTTTTGCCTCTTAGGTGCAAAGCTCCTTCTCTTCCGGTAGACTGGCTTGCACTTAGGTTAATGTTCAACTTGTGAGTAATCACCTCTAGAAGAATTCTTGGCATATCCGATGCCGTCCAGGCAAATACATCTAAATTGGCTTGTAAGAAGTCAAGTAATCAGTTCTCTCTTCTTTTGATAGGAGGGCTTCAAGTTGGACCAACTTCACTAGGTCTTCTCCTAAGGAAAAGATAGCAATGGCTAAATGAGCTCTCCCCTTGTCTCTAGTCCCCTCTAATCCAATTGCTCTGCAACTGGCACCTCATATGCTTTATGAACTTTAGGAGCCATTTGAAAATAGTCTTGGGCAAGCTGTTGGTCCCCACACTTTTCCCCAACTCCATATAGAGTCAGTAAATGGACAAGCAAGCATTTGGTAGAGATGATCGTGTCAAGCTAGTTAAACTTGGGTTGTTCCAAAATCACATTATAAGTGGACAATAGGTGGATGATAGTAAAAGTCATAAAGATTGTTCTCTACTGAGATGAAGTCCATACCATGACTGGCAGGGTGATCTCACCTTCGACCCCAACTAAATCTCTAGTGAAGCTAACTAGAGGTGTGAAAACTAGTTTGAGTAGACTAAGAGTCATATTCATCAGGACAAATGCATCATAAAAAAGATATCCATGGAGCTCCTACTATCAACCATGATTCTTTTTAAGGATATTTTGATATCATTATATCTATGATAATAGCATCATTATTGGGGTTACTAACCTCGACAAGGTCTCTATCAGTAAAGGGAATTACAGTTTCAGCTCTCTCCTTCCCCATAGACCTCTTTAAGACTTGCTCTACCCCTAAGGTTATCATGCCAATCGGTATTTTGGTTGGCCATTATCAACATCAGTCTAGGTCAAGCGATTATCAGTACTCTGGGCACAAAGCGGGGCTCCTCCATGGATGAACTTCCTGAGGTAGCTGTGCCAGGTTAGATCTTCAGTTTCTTTTTTCAGATGGTGACATTCCTCTGTGTTATAGCATGATCCCCGTGGAATTGGTAGCATTTATTCTTGTCATGGTTTCATGATGGCTTCAATTGGAGAGGCCTGCATAGGTAGTGATTGCCCTCTATCTCCATCAGGATCTTGGTTTTGGGAGCAAGGAGAGGAGTGTACTTCTTGTTCTTGTCGGCAAAGTCCTTCGGCTTGGAATCTGACCAATGAGATGAGTCTATCCTTTCTACTCAAGCTCTGCTTTGTTCTTCCTGGGCTTCCATTTCAGCTCACTCCGGGTGTGATTAGCTTCCTTTGTGCGAATATACTTATGTGCATGAGTGAGTAATTTTGAGTGGGACTTCAGCTACTTCTTGTCAAGAGAGTAGGTAAACCGACAAGTCTTAAGCCCCTATTCATGGCCAGCATGGCCAAAGATTCATTCATATTGTACACCTCTAACATGTTCACTTTAAATCAGGCCACATATCTTTCAAGGATTCTTCATTTTGCTAGCAAATGAGAGAAAAATCTATCAACTTCTTGTGGTACCTTTCGGCATGCATCAAAGTATGCCATGAACTTTTTTCTAGTTTCTTGAAGGAGTTAATGCTCCTCGATTCAAGTAGGAAATACCAAGCTTGGGTCGACTTATGGAGTGTAGTCAGGAAGGCTATGCAGAGGAGGGCGTCAGTTGCCCTTGAACTCTGATGAGAGCTTTGTAGCTCTCGAGGTGGTCAAGAGGATTTATGATTTTATCGTATAGGTTCAGCCAGGGTATGCAGAATCGACCAGAAAACTGGCTTCTCCTAAATTTGGCTGGTGAAAGGGGGACGAGTGTCGTAATCTGATGGCTTAGGGGTAGCATCCAGTAGGTCGGCAAATAGGCAAGTGAGGTCGGCCAGCTTGTGCTTATGCTCCTTTAAGCGCTCTTTGTCTAGTAGCCGGATAGTCTTATCAGTTGACCCCTCCTCAGAAGCTATAGGGGTTGATGTAGGTGCCGACCATGAGCATTCATGCTTCAGCCCTTTCCCATGCAGCGCTCATGGTGGAGAGGGATGCTCCATCTTAGCATAGGGGATCATGCCCCTGTGTAGCCGAATGGTGGTGAGATCTCTCCAGGAAGGACCGGTAGCTTCCTCGATGATGCAAAGAAGATTATTGGAGTGATGATGCCCATTGATGGATGCCTCTCATGAAAGACCGGTGACTAGTGCGAGCAGCAGCGATAAGGACCACTGGGGTTCCTGGCAACTGCTATGTGGCCATAGAATGATGCTGGTGCTGTAGTATTGGACCACCATCACCAGCATTTGGACCTGCTGTGTCAATGTGACAAGCTAGTCTTACTGGTCTGCAGGTGGTGGGGGCATTAGAACGAGTGATTGCACTTATTGATTGTGCTAATCACTATGGTGTGAAAGATTTCCAATGCAGCTAGTGGAGGCGTCTCGTGCATGCATAACCACCATGGTGTTACGCTTTGGAGGGCACTCTTATGATTTGATAGTGCTTCATAGATGATGCTGTTCAAGCTTGCTCACAATTGCATCCCCTACATGGTGTGACAATCTATTGCTACCAATCACTTTCATCTAAAGCTCCTATGGGGTCGAAGATCTCGCTGATTCCTCCAGTGGAAAGGGATTCTCCTCCGTATGCTTTTCACGAATGGAGACCTATAATGAACCCGGATCGGGGTACTGATAAGGACACTCTGATGGTCAAGTTAGTTGGATGATCTGGATAATAATCGAAGCTATGGAAGATAATCACAAAAGAGCTAGAAAAACGAGATATGAGCGTGTGTAACCAGCGTACCTGGTTTAGATCCCTTTTATCTATATAAAGGACAACGATGCGGAACAAGATTTGTAGCATATCAGAATGCCTCCCGGGAGAGGTGTTCGTTTCCACCAAATATGATAGATTTGGCTAAGGTGGCGAGATTCTACCCCACAAGATCCCCACTATCAAAATTTCTTGTTATGGTGTCGAGATTCGATCTCCCACGAACCATGCTAGGATAGCTGTGACCATAGGGTTGGCATAACTAACTGGTAGGTGTATATGCTATGACGGGTACAATGCGACGGGGTATCTTGTGGGCGACAGCTAGTCAACCTGAGTAGAAAGCCGATGTGCGGAAAAAGTAGCCTGTAAGGGTGGCTAGTCAATACCGACTTTACCATCTAGTCGATCGATCATGTGACCACATTTTTTTGGACAGGATACCAGCTACCCGAATCCCTAGCCATGGTAGTGGCTTTAGCAGTTTTTAGATAAGATCCCACGTGAGGGTCAAAGTTATTGGGGCAGCGACATGCCAGGAGATCACCGAGGCCACGTTAGTACTCGCCTTATCAGTAAATTTTTGAAAGAAAAGGTAGACCTGGCATATCTTCTAGGATTAAATCCTAAGGATATATGGCCGTCTATGTACAACTAGCTTAGGCTATCAGGTCGGGGTGTGACATATATGTTTACTCTTAATCTTGTTAAATATCCACGTGCTATCTTGAAGGCTTACTGGTTTCATCAATTGGAGGATAGTTTTCTTCTATTTTTCATTTTCAAGAAACTTGCCTCACACTTATCTAGGCATCATTGTTGCCATTTTCTATGACTCGTCATGCATTAGGCTGGTAATTATAATTAAAAAACAGCAGCCACTTTTAGGGGTTACTAACCAAAGTTATACAGCATGATAGAATTGAAACACCATTTTCCCACTAACATGTCTCTCATAAGGTCGAGAAGCTGTTGAAGAATGGCTTATGATATTTAGTGGACCAAGATTAAATCTAAAAGGTAACAACACAGTATAAGATGCCTGTTTTTTTGGGGGATAAGATGCATGTTGGCATAAAGGATGGTGGAATAAAGCTATATTGAATTCAAGCAATGCCCACAACTTGTACTTATCTTACTTGTGTCTGTAAGTAGCTGACTTTGAAACATCAATCTCCAGGTCTAGACAAACTATGTCTAGGCTATCTCCTTGTCCAACCAGGCCTAGAACTTCTAGCTCTATAGTATGGAACGAGGTCTTCGAACTGGGAGTCTAGGTTTAGTCAGTAGAGAAGATGACTTTGCTTCTGCGGAATAAGAATAGTCTCACTCGTTAGCCGACCGATCATTCTGAGAATAGAACTGGAAGGGTACTTCACATTAGAGGTTAGTAAGAGCATGCTAATTCTCTCGTTGAGAGCTAATAGGGTCCAGGTATTTTAGAAATGTTTTTTCTATGTATCTTAGACTTGCTTGTTATTGACAAAAAAATCTCCTCTTTTTGAAAATCATGAAACCTTTTATCGTATGGCCAGATTTGGTAGGGAAATGGGGCCTTCCGACGCTTTTGGCCAGGAACATGGGATGAGAAAGAAAGGCAAATTATATCCATGACCATACTAGATATGACATCACAAGAAGTTCATTATGATTTAGCTTTTTTAGTGAAATTTTGATTTAGCTATTATTAAAGACAGCAATTTTTTTTTTTAATTGGAAGCTCTTCGACTAAACACACACTCTAGTATTATTATTCATCATGTGTATAAAGAAGCAAACTTTGCTATGACTGTATTACTTTCTATATCGTCCATCATTCGGATGAGATTTTATAGGCCTCCTCGGGATGCATCGAGAATTTTTTACGATCTTCTTTTATTAGATTTTTTGGATTGTATTCATTTTCGTTCAGTTCAATAACCTGGATACACCGGTACATCCAAAAAAAAAAAAAAAACACACTCTCTCTCTCACCCGTTGTTTGCGGGATATTCGCTCCACAAAGCCTGAATCCCTGGATCAGCTCTTCTCCAGTTGCTTCCTTTTCTTCATCATTTGAAAACTATGTGTTTCAGCGTTGGGGGAATTACATCCCTTTTTCTCATTTAAATTTTCGGCTTCTAACTAGATTCACAGGAATTTTCTTAGGAGGTCACGTGTATTTTATTTCTCCTCGTTGCGGTGGCGTGGTCCTGCTGGAAAGAGCTCAATGCCAAGTTATTCCTCCAAAGGGTTTCATCGGCTGATTCCGTTTTGGTCAATGCACTCAACCTTTTCTTAGACTCATCCATTCTATGCTCTTCTTCATTGTGAGTAACTTTTATATCATTTGGACAAAGATCGGCAATCTTTGAGCCATTATTGGTGTTGGTTAGTGATGCAAAAATCTTAGACATTACCTTGTCATTAGGAGAATCATTCTTCCATGTAGTTAGTTGAGAGTTCCACGTACATGTCCATGTTCTCTTTTCTTATGTTTAGGAGTTGAGGAGTTGTGCAAGAACATGCTAGCTCTTAGCATGTCTGGAATCTGGTTACTCTTTCCTTGTATTGTTGATGTCTATTTAAGGGTCTCATATAGGTTAATGAAGTATGATCGGTTGTTCAGTTCTTTGTGCTCCTCCACTCCCTATTGCAAATACTCAGAATTTTTGTTTTATGTGGTGTGCTCTGTTTTTTTGGGTTTCTGGTTTTGTGTTGCAAAGAGATGAGGTGCACTCCGTAGAGGCAGCCTCAAGAGGTTTTCACTATCATTGTGGTATCAGAGTGGTATCAGAGTGCCAGGAATCGACATCAGTGTTTGCATTGGTTGATGATATAAAGGTGCTGCAACAAATAGTCAATTGCCAGGTGACATAAATTCTGCCCACCACCTGTTCGACAGCAGGTTTGTATAAAGTATTCAGTTTTTCATGGCCAATATGAGCATGCCTATGGGAAATCAATCTTTTATTCCTATGTTTAATGGTGAAAACTATGAATTTTGGAGTATTAAAATGAACACTTTGTTTGTTTCACAAGATATTTGGGATTTGGTGTGTCATGGTTATGTAGAACCAATAATAGAGGAGTTACACTACAGCAAAACAGGGTTATCCCGACCTTTTTCTGGCGACGCTTCTCGGAAGCGTCGGGAAGAACCAGAACCCGCCGACGCTTTTTGAAAGCGCTGGCAAAACCGCAAGTCCGCCGACGCTTTTAAGCGTCGGCAATTAACCCCGAGTTTTATCGACGCTTTTAAGCATCGCCGGACCATCCCGCTGAAATCCGGGATATTTGCCAATGTTATAAGCGTCGCCGAAGTCTGGGACCTTTGCCGATGCTTTTAAGCGTCGCCAGACTCGAGACATTTATCGACGCTTAAAAGCGTCGCGGTGTCCAGGGACCTTTGCCGACGCTTATAAGCGTCGCCGGATCCGACATTTGCCGACGCTTTTAAGCGTCGCCGAAGTCGAGGACCTTTACCGATGCTTTTTAGCGTCGCCAGAGTCTGGGACCTTTGCCGACACTTTTAAGCATCGTCGGACTAGACATTTGCCGATGCTTTTAAGCGTCGCGGAGTCCAGGGACCTTTGTCGATGCTTATAAACGTCGCCGGATCATACATTTGCCGATGCTTTTAAGCGTCGCCAAAGCCTGGGACCTTTGCCGATGCTTTAAAGCGTCGCCAGAGCTTCCAGGATATTTGGCGACGCTTAAAGCATCGCCGGAGTTCCCAGGTCTTTTAGCGATGCTTATAAGCGTCGCCGGAGTCCAGGACTTTTGGCGAGCGATCTTAAGCCGACCAGACCTCCGAGCCCTAATATTGCAGCCGCGGCCCCCAACCCTCCCCCCCCCCCCCCCCCTCCCCCTCCTGCAGTTTTCGCGCGCCGCCCCCCCCCCCCCCCCCCCCCACCAACTCCTCCTCTCCTCCCCTCCTCCTCCTCCTCCTCCTCCTCCTCCCCCCAGCTCGGTCCGCCGCGGCCCTCCCCGCCCCCCCCCCCAACTCCTCTCCTCTCCTCCCCCGCCGCTCGGCCCGCCGCGGCCCTATCCCTCCCCCCCCCCCCCAACCCCAACTCCTCCTCCTCCTCCTCCCCCCCCCCCTCGCCACCGAACACCGGCCCCCCCAACAACTCCTCCTCCTCCTCCTCCGCTCGGTCCATCGATGCAGCAGCCGTCCGTGATCTCCCGGTCGATCGAGCCACTGCCGAACCCCCCCTCCTCCTCCTCCTCCGCTCGGTAAGTTTTTTTTTTCTTTTCCAAAGTTCAAAAATCATGAACTAAATAATATCTTCAATGGCATATTTCTATCTACATTTTTTCTTTCTTAAGGGAAATGACATGCAAAGCCTAATTGATTTCATTAATGAAATGATGGACCTCACTATTATACATTGGGACTATATACCGTAGTTTATGTCATGGAGAATTAATTAATATAACAAAGAGAGACTTAAATACTACTTTTATAATTCTTCTTTTTCTTTTTGAGAGATTCTAGTATAACATATAAAAAAATTTTCTTCTTCCCGATCAGATCATCTTGATTTTTCAACACTGATGGTAAGTTGCATGGAGCATGAGAGGGGTTGACTTATGCCATCAGATTTTGAGGGCATGCACATCATTTTAGAAAGCTGAACTAAAGGAGAATAGGAAGAAAGATGCCAAGGCATTGTTGATTATCTAGCAAGCTGTCACAGATACACTTTTTCCAAGAATTTCAGCAGCAACTCAGTCAAAGGGAATAGGAGCTTTTGAAGAGTGAATACCAAGGGATAGACAAGGTAATCATAGTGAAACTTCAGACTCTTAGGCATGATTTTGAAACTTTGAGCATAAAAAACTCAGAATCTCTCCAAGTTTTCTTTACTAGAACTATTACTGCAGTTAATCAGATTAGATCACTTGGTGAGGTCCTCACGGATCAAAAAGTGGTGGAAAAAATTCTTAGGAGTTTACCTCCTAAATTTGACCATGTTGTGGCTACCATAGAAGTGTCCATGGATCTATCTACTTATTCTCTAAAGGAACTAATGGGTTGTTTACAAGCTCATGAATACATATTGAATAGGACAACTGAAAATAGTTTAGAGCATGCATTCACTTCAAAACTGGATATTGCAAAGGAAAAGGCTGGTCAAAGTAAGTTTACAGATACCTTTCGAGAAAGAGGAGGATTCCGAGGCTGAAGCAGAGGCAGAGGCAGAAGAAAGAGGTAGATCTATTTTGGTGGAAGATCAAATGATGATGGTCAAAAATCAGCCTATGATGGAAAAGGGAATCGTTACTCTCACATTCAATGTCGGCATTGTAAGAAATTTGGTCATATGAACGGTATTGCTGGGAAAAGGCCAAAGAACAAGCAAATATAGCCGAAGAAAAAGAAAATTAAACTGAAGCTAACCTATTTCTTACTTGTCTTGATACTAATCAAATTAGAGATGATGTGTGGCTGTTAGACAGTGGATGTAGCAATCATATGACAGGTTTGAAGGATATCTTTAAGAGCATTGATGATTCAACAAAGATACAAGTTCAACTTGGTGATGGGAAGCAAGTTCAAGCTGAAGGAAAGGAATGATCACAGTGAAGCTTAAATCAGGTGATGAAAGACAAATCCATGATGTTCTTTATATTCCTGGTTTAGCACACAATCTCTTGAGTATTGGTCATCTAGTTCAAAAGGGTTATTCAATTACCTTAATAATTTCTGTGAGGTTCGAGACTTGGATTGTGGTCTTGTAATGAAAATAAATATGATAGCAAATAACATGTTTCCTTTCACTTTTTCAAGTATTGATTGTGCATTACATGTTTCTATCAATAGTGATTCATGGCTATGGCACATGCGCTATGGACACTTGCATTTTAGTAGTCTGAAATTACTAAACCAGAAAAACATGGTGATTGGTTTACCTTGTGTTAAGAGTGTTGATGATGTATGTGAGGGATGTATCTATAGGAAGCAGCATCGAACATCTTTCCCAGCATTGCCTAGAAATGGAGCCCAAGAGGGGGGTGAATTGGGTCTTCAAAAATTAAAACAATTATGTGCAGGCCTTGTAGTGTTTGTAAATAATGTGATTAATGCACTTAAGTATATGCAGCGAAAAATAATAAATGGAGTGCAGGAAATAAAGTGCAACTATTAAAAAGAGACAATCACACACAAACACCAAGTTTTATAGTGGTTCGGTGCTCTCTAAGCACCTACATCCACTCCCCAAGCTCCTCTTGGAAATTTCTACTATAATCTCTTCAAAGATTATAGCCGACTTATTTTTCAAGGCTCACAAGTCAAAACTAAGTTGGTTTTGTCACTTAGGCTCACCACAAACCTTACAACTTGTTTTAGCTTCGGGCTCACAAGTAAACCCTAGTTGGTTTTGTACCTTTGGCTCACCAACAACCTTACAACCTACTTTTAAAAACCTTGAAAGCTAGGTCAAACAATAATAAATTCAGAATACAAGAATTTAAACACAAGCAAACTCTCTTCTTAGAGTGGAATAAGGAATCTTTGAAACTCTTTGATGATTGCTTGATGTGACTTGACTTAGAATCTTCTCAAGAACACATTTGGAAAGATGAAATAAAAGGAATGTAGGCTTTTTCAATAGAATTTCTCCTTTTTAGCTTTTGGAAGTGGAGTTCTTAAAGAATGTCTTTAACTCTTGGATATTTTCTTGCTTTTTTCTTTTCTCTTGCTTCATGAATGAGTTTGGTGAAGCTTAAATACATGAAAAATATCCAAAAAATCATTTTAGATCGTTAGGGATCAAAAACTAGCTATTATGAGCTGAAAAACATCAATTCAGGCTATCAGAAAATAGTTCCATTGAAGTTGTCAGAACCCGAGTGTCGACACTTGGCTATCAGGTGTCGAAACTTGGCTGTCAGGTGTTGACATTTGGTTTCCAAGTATCGACACTTGATACAAAAATTCTCCGGAGGTAAGTTCTGTATTTTCAAAAAGTCTAAGGCCTTGAGTCGACACTTGAAATCTTAAGTGTCGACACTTGAGTTTCAGGTGTTGACACTTAAGTTCTGGGTGTCGACACTTGGCATGCCACTAGAAAATTCTGTGTGCCAAATGCTGAAGTGTCAACACTTGGGCTCCCAGGTGTCAATACTTGGTTCTGCAAATTTCAAAAGCAAGTGCCAAGCATGCCAAAAATATATAGATTTTCAATGGAACTTAAATGCAACATATATAAACAATAATTGAGCCCGTTTGTGTCCTTTTTAATGGAGAAGACTTCTCAAACCATGAAAAATGCTTTACTTACAAAGCATGCCATGATACTCTAGTTTTGAAAATTTGAGGTACTTGAAACCTGAAAACTCATAACTACAATTAATCATTAGTACAAAATATGTACTCAATATTTTGTTAATCATCAAAATCATGGGGTAGAGTCAACAATCTTCCCCTTTGATGATGACAAAACCTTGAGTAAAATAAGCATTCAACTTTATTTTGACAATGTATCCCTTAAAAAAGAACTTTAAAACTCATAAAAGCAATTCAATGAAGGAGATATTGCCAAATAGGTATTGAAATCAAAACATTCTCCCCCTAAGGGAGTTAAGGTATGAGACATTTCAAAAATTAAAGAAAATGCTTGTAAGTAATATATTTACTCCCCTTTTGTCAACATACAACATAAAAGGGAGTAAACTCCCCCTGAATCAATGCATTAAGCTATGATAAAGTTGGTATCAGAGTTGAAAAGAGATTAGATTGTTAAGAAATCAACAAGTATCAGAGCAAATGCATAGAGTAGGGAGTATCAGAGCAAATACAAAGTTCAATACATCATGTAATTGATACAAGAGGGGTCATAAACTAAAACACACACATATATATATAATCAAGTTTTCAGTTACAAAAAGTACTGTTAATGATACAGCAATCCTGAAACATGATACAAGATACATAAAGCAAACAAGTACAGTGATATAATCAAGGAAGCTAATACAACAACTAACTATAAAAGTATCAAGCAACTAGATAAACATCTGTGAGGCTACTCTTCATCAGATGGAAGCTTAAAGCTAATGGGGGCACTGATCCTGGACCTAGGTACTAGGGCCTTGGTGGCTCTAGAATCCTATGACTCCTAGTCTGGGTGGAAGGTCCATGAGCGGGTACAACCCTGGATGATCTTATCGATGGGGGAGGAAGTAGCTCAGCTGGTGTCACAAAATCAGGAGTGGAAACAATCTCATCAACTAGAGAAGGGATCTCAAGAGTAGCTAGTGTCTGAGTATCTCTGCTGACCATTTCATATCGCCCAGCTCGGTCTATACTACCATCTGTACTGCCATCACCAGAAATATCTGTGCCTCTATCTACATCATCATCGCCGCCACCACCATCACCATCGTCACCACCCTGGGAATCATCATGACAATCATCAGCAGGTAGTGGAGGAGGTGGAGGATCAACTGGACCAAATGTCCCTGACGGCAATAGAGCTCTCAGCATCTCCTCAATATGGGTGAATCCAGCCTCCATAGTCCTGCAAATCTCATTGTGCTCCATAGCAGTATGGGCTTTAAGGCCCTCTATCTTAATACGAAACTGAGTAGTGCGGACACCCAATCCTATTATCTCACTCTTAAGCTCTATAAACTGCTGGCATGCGTGCTCCTCAAATGATGTACCAGTAGTAGATGGAGGAGGAGTAGAACGGGTAGCTGCAGGAGTCACTGGCTCAAGCTCTGAGCTGGCCCTACTCGAGGAGGTGTAACAGCTGACCCTGATGGCCCTACCTCAGCCTCTCTGATCTCATCCTCCTCATCTGGCTCCTGGCCAAACTCTCTACGTACCCAATGACTAGAAACCAATCTGTATCCCATACGGTGGAGTGATCTCTCGTCATATACGTTAGTATGAAGGATCTCCTTGGAGGTCTCCCCCTCTAAAGGAACTCTGTATGGACAAAATAGATGTGTGAGAGCCATACCGTATGGTAAGCAATGCGTCCTCTGTGTGGCGGCGTCTCTCATTTGGACAAGCATCAGTGATGGAAGATCTATCTGAGTCCTTTGAGTCAAACAAGTCATCACCATTAGCTCACGCTCAGTGATAAAATCAAACCTCCCAATCTTCGATAGAAGGACCCGAGCAGTGATGTGATAAAGCAGATGCATCTCCACTGACAACTGGTTCACGATGATCGTAGCCATGCCGTGAACATCCTCGTGCTCCAGGATGCATCGAACGCCTCCTTGCGATCCTCAACAGCAAAAATAACAATCCCATAATGTAGGATCTCCCAGACGTGACTTAGAACCTCCTCAGAAAGTGGAATCTAGATGCCTCTGACTGTCATACTCCAAAGTAATCATCGACAATCAAGACTCCCATAAAACTCGTACACCTGATATGGATAATACCTCTCCTGCATGGTGTAGAAGGGGATCAACCCAGCATCCTGAAGAGTTTGCCTGATATGAAATCCCTGTCTGTCGAAGAAATCAAGATCCACCCATCTGCCTACTACCACCACTGTCCCAGACATCCTCTCTACATGAGGTGAACGGGGGCTGCTAAACTACCAGTCTGACTGCTATCATTCCTAGCCTTGGATCTTCTCTCTGCTGAACTTTGACCGAATTTTCTTTTAATAGCCAACCTCTTCCTTGGTCCCATAGTTTTCCAAGCATATGAAAGAGAGATGTAGGAGAGGAAACTAAGGAAGAATACAGTCCAACTGAAAAAAACTACAAGAAAGTGGAGAGAAATTACCAAAAATGGAAGTAAAGAGAAGTTTGATCCACAAAACAATTGAATAAGGAAGAAAAATAGGAAATAATGGGAGCAAAAATGGACGAGAAATGAGGGAAAATAGAAAATGGGAAGGAAATGGGGGTTCAGCCGTGAGAAGATGAACCAAGAGGGAGAAAAAAAGAGAGAGAGGCCACGAACCGCAATAATCCAAGAAAAATCAAGAACAATACAGTTCACAACACAAGAGGAAGAAAAACAACCCAAAATCCATAGAAAAATGGGGATTAAATGGAATAAAATGAATGAAATCAAGAAGAACACGGTGATTTATGGTTTGAATGAAAAAAAGAGGGAGAGAAATACCTTGAATCAAAGGGGCAAGGGAGGAAATCAACTATTTCGGAGGTTAGAGGATCGAAGGGGACCACTAGGGCACTTGGGAAAAGAGGGAAATACAAAACAAAAGGGTTCGGACAAGCCCTAAAAATTCTAAAATTTCTGCGAGTGTCGACACTTGGTTAGGTGTCGACACTTCGCAAAAATCCAAGTGTCGACACTTGGCCAACAAATTTCCAAGAAAAATTAGAAAAATTTGTAAAACATCAAGGGACTTTTTGAACAGTTTTAGGACTCAATAAAAGTGATTTGAGCAAAAATAAATTAGGTAGGGTGGAAATTAAGAGAGTTCTAAGAGAATGGGTCAATGATTCCTAACTCTCTTCTAATTATACAAAATCTCTGTTCACTCAAGGGTTTGGTAAATACATCAGCTAGTTGATTATCATTACACACAAATTCAAGTATCACATTAGAGTTTTGTACATGATCTCTTATGAAATGATGTCTTATTTCAATGTGTTTACTTCTTGAATGTTGCATAGGATTCATAGTTAAATTGATTGCACTAGTATTGTCACATCTTATGGGTGTCTTAATTAGTTTTATGCCAAAATTTTCGAGTGTTATTTGATCCATAGGATTTGAGCACAACAGCTTCCAGCTGCTATACATTCGGCTTCCGTTGTAGATAGAGCAACCGAATTCTATTTTTTGCTACTCCATGAGATCAAATTAACCCCAAGAAACTGATAGGTTCCACTAGTACTTTTCCGATCAAGTTTACACCCAGCAAAGTCAGAATCAGAATATTCAATCAATTCAAATGAAGAATCTCTAGAGTACCAAAGACCAATATCAATTATGCCAAATGGATATCTAAGTATGCATTTAACAGCCAAAAGATGAGACTCTTTAAGGGCAGACTGATATCTTGCACACATATAAACACTGAACATAATATCTGGCATACTAGCAGTTAGATACAACAGTGAACCAATCATTCCTCTATAAAGCTTTTAGTCAACTGATTTACCTGATTCATCTTTGTCAAGCTTACAAGAGGAGCTCATTGGTGTACCTAATGGCTTGGTGTTCTCCATCCCAAACTTCTTTATTATTTCTTTATATACTTGGCTTGGTTGATGAAGATCCCCTCTTTGGTTTGATTTATCTGGAGTCCAAGGAAGAAGTTAAGTTCTCCCATTATGCTCATCTCGAACTCACCCTGCATTAGCTTTACAAACTTTTGACAGAGAGATTTGTTAGTAGCACCGAATATGATATCATCCACATACATTTGTACTACTAAGAGATCATCATTCTTCTTTTTCAAAAACAAAGTAGTATCTACATTACCTCTAATAAAATTATTTTTGAGCAAGAAAGAACTTAAATGATCATACCAAGCTCTTGGAGCTTGTTTCAAACCATACAAAGCTTTATGAAGTTTAAAAACATGGTTTAGAAATTCATGATTTTCTAAAACGGATGGTTGTTCAATATAAACTTCTTCGATAAAACCATTCAAAAAGGCACTTTTGACATCCATTTAAAATAATTTAAAATCTATAAAATAAGCAAAAGCCAACAATATCCTAATTGCCTCAAGTCTAGCAACAGGAGCAAAGGTTTCATCAAAATCAATCCCTTCCTTCTGATTGTATCCTTTGGCAACTAGTCTAGCTTTATGTCTAGTAACAATTTCATTTTTATAAGTTTGTTTCTAAAAACCCATTTTGTGCCAATTATTGAAACATTTGAAGGCCTATCTACTAAAGTCTAAACATTATTTTTTTAAATTGATTAAGTTTATCTTGCATAGCATTAATCCAATTGCAATCATTTTCAGCTTCTTCAATAGTTTGGGTTCTATTTGAGATACAAATGCTAAATAATCACAAACATTTTAAGAGATGATCAAGTACTTATACCTTTAGATGGATCACCAATAATAAGTTCTTTGTGGTGTCCATGAGCATACCTCCATTCTTTAGCGGGGTAAATATATAAAAAGGGACAAATTTTAGCGGACGGTGCGGCTACAGTTGGTGGGGAACTCGCTTTAGGAAAAAACATATTAGTAGCTTATATGCCATGGGAAGGTTACAATTCTGAAGACGTAGTATTAATTAGCGAACGTCTGGTATATGAAGATATATACTTCTTTTCACATCTGGAAATATGAAATCAGACTCATGTGACAAGTGGTGTGGACACCAGAAGCCGAAAGAAACTTCACTCCAACAAGGTTAGCCTTATCCCAATTTGGATCGAAGATAATTAGGTTACCTTGTATCCTTTAGTTCAAAAATATTTTATTTTCAAAAGTCATTTCCTTTCAAGAGTCCTGTAATTAATTTTGAGTTTCAAATCAAGAGTGTTTATTGAGTCCTGTAATTACTTTTAAAATTTCATTTCCTGTAAGTCCATTTCAAGTTTTAAAGTCTAGGTCAGTCAAGTCAGTTCAGTTGAGTTAAGTCTAATCAAGTCTTAAAGCCATGAAAGCCAGCAACAAGACTCAAATTCTAGACCCCAGAATTTGACCACATGAAGAAGAGAAGACACATCAACCAAGCAAGAGAAAAGGACCATCAAATTAGACCACTGGGCGCCACATGTCATTCTTATCCAAGTAGAAGGCCACCTCACCATGCCACGTCATCAGGTGCCACTTCACCAGCCACCTCATCACCTTTGGGCGCCAACAAGGAAGATTCAAATTCAAGGAGGTTGGCCACATCCCTCCAAATCCTCCACCAAATCCTCCAACCCCCCCCACATCCCTCCAACTCTCCACCAAATCCTCCAACCCCCCCCACATCCCTCCAAACTCTCCACAAATCCTCCAACCTCCTTGTAATCCTCCTCGATTTGGGGAGTTTTTAAATTTCAAAAGCTAGCTTTGTGAGGCTATTAAAAGCCTTGGACGCCCATTGTAAAGGGGATTGATTTTGGGAATGAATGAAAATTGAAGTTGAAATTTTGGAAGTAGAAGTTGTCTTGTATTTTTTCTTATGTGAAAGTTTCTATCCTCTTCCTCCACGCCAAAGCCATTCTTTTTCCTAGCAAAGCATCTTCCAAGCTCAAGTGAAGGCATTGGAGTCAGCCAGATCTACTCAAATTTCTTCTTAGTTCATCAATTCTTCCATCCCTTCTATATGTTCCTATCCTTCTTCCTTAACTTTGATCTTCATTGCAGGGTCCTTCGAAGTCTTTGAGTTGTGGGCTGGGTTCACCTTAACAAAGAACAAACAAGCTGAAGCCCAAGTCCAGGGTTCTGATCTCTGTTATCCAGATTCTTCAGTTCTGAGCATTGGTAGTTTCAAGGTATGAATCAAAAGAAGGTTAGAAAGCTCATCAAGGTAAGTCCACAATCATTAGCCCCTATTGTCTAGATCTTCTTCCTTCTTAGTTTAGGATTGTGTCTAATCAAGTAAAAGTCCAATTCTTATAATCCTTAAGTCTTATTATGATGAGTACAATGCTAGTGTAATTAGGTTTCATTGCTCTACAAACCATATTCAAAACATTAATCATATGCTTGCCGCATCATCTTGGTATCAGAGCATGGTAGAATAAGTTCCTGATTGCATAGCATTAAGTCCTTGAAGTACTGGATGGGGCGTTACCAGGCCGTCCGGTCTTAGGAGAAAGTAGGGTTAAACACCCTCTCTTCCCATTCCACGGGGATCTCCTAAGGCGTGTCGGGGTGCCATTGTGATTGACCGTGAAAAAGAAGCCAAAGGACTTCTTAGATTCATTTGTGAATTTTGCATTGGGCACGTTCTGTTTTCTGCTTGCTGTATTTTCTGTAGGCTGACTGTAATCCGCCTGCAACTCCAAAGGCAAGTCACTGATGTTTTATTGAAATATTTTTTTCTTGTTCCTTTTTAAGTCAGTTATCACCATATTAAATTTCATCATCAAAAAAAAATTATAAAAAAAATAAAAATTTCTGTAGTTCGACACTGTCATTAGGGTTATGTTTGTCCTTTTTATTTATCTTCATTTGTAGGATCTGCTTAGATTAGTATAGATTTTAGTTTTAAAATTCCTTTCATATACATTGAAACATATAAGTTAGGAATCCTTTGTGAATTTTCAGAATTTTTGGACATTTTTTTCATCACGTTTTCCACACCACTTTCAAATTGCAACACACTTCTGCAGCACCTTTGCATTTCATTCATCTCATGAGAAATCAAATTAAGGGCATCAATTTGACATAGGGTCAGGGTTTCATCACCTGTCCCTAGCCCAAAAATCACCAACCAGCATATCGATCCCAGCCCGTTAATTAAAATTGAGTAGAACGTTAATTGCCCTAGTGGGTTAGGGACACCAACAAGTTGGGTTCAGGTTAGGGTCAAGTTAACTGTGTCAGCTAATTGGTGTGTGCTTACTGGCTTGGTGTCTAGGATTGGTGCATCAGGGCTTGTGATTTGGTCCGCCTACCTGGCCAATCTCAGATTGGTGTCTAAGGTTGGCAATCAGGGACCTACACTCCCCTCCACCTACCTGGCTAAGTCCATAAGTACTACTAGCTAGTTGGTTCACTTAATTAGACTTCTAATTTGTGCTCTAGGTCTAGGAAACCTTAGCTCGAACTTGAGTCCATTTGCATGCATGACAACTAGAGCAGGAACACCGTATTCACCAATCCAAGCCCAGTCAAGTGTAGCCATGGACCAAAACTTAGGGAATTTGATCAAATGCCTAAATGATCAAGTGGCCCAACTGACTAAGAGTTTAACTGAGCAATTGGCCCAAACAAATCAGAATGTGGCACAAACCAACCAAGACATGAATGAGCAGTTAGCCCACATCACTACTAGGTTGGATCAGTTAGAGGCTAGAACCCCTGAAAGCAATCATGAAGCCCAGACTGAGCCTGAGCCAAGTCTTGTACCTGAACTCGAGACCCATTGAACCCTAGAAGGATTCCATATCAAAACCCTCTCTACGAAACAAACCCTAGGAGAGCTCCCCAGATCAGTTTTATGATCCAATTCCTAGAGGACCCCACCCTGGTCAAACCATCGAGCCCAACCCAAGGAGATTCCATCATGAGCCTAACTATGAACCCAATGTCAGGAGACCCACCCCAATTCACTCTGATCAAGATGACCGAACCATGAAGAACATTAGGCTAGAAGCTCCCACCTTTGATGGAATTTTAGATCCAAAGATCTACATTGATTGGGAAGGTGAGATGGACCAGTATTTTGACTGGTTTGAGATGAGTGAAGAGCGCAAGTGTAAGTTTGCAAAGCTTAAACTTGTGCGCCAAGCTAGGTTATATTGGGGAAACATTGAGAGACTCACTAGACAGAGAGGTGATGTGCCCATAGTGACCTGGCGAGCTATGAAACTTAGGCTTAGGGAGAAATACCTTCCTATGTCCTACCACCAAAGACTCCTAGATCAATGGCAAAGACTTACTCAAGGAAATAGGAGTGTCGCAGAGTACATAGCGAAGTTTGACGAATTTTATGAGGTGCAATGTTGATGAATCTGAGTCGGTGACCTTGTCTAGATTTAGAGCCGGACTGAGGGAAGAAATTCAAAGAGAATTGTTCATGCGAGAGGTACATGACCTAGAATTGGCCTATCAAATAGCTAGGGATGCTGAGAGATTCCATAGAGGTCCAGTCTATCGTAGGCCCGAAGCCCCTAGGACTAGTGCACCTTATCAGCAGTCAGGATCCAATCAGCCTAGATTCAACCGACCCAATCCTAATGTGCCTGTGACCCGTAGAGATGACAAGGGAAAAACACCTGAGACCCAAAGAACTCCAAACGCATGTTTCAAGTGTAACAAAGTGGGTCACTATTCTAGCAACTGTCCTAATAGAGCCCTACACATAGGCGAAGTAGAAGAGGAAGCCATAGAATCCCAAGGTGAATTTGAGGAGGAAGTATACCAGGCAGATGAGAACTTGGCTGAAGAGTATGAGGATGAGGAAGTCCTGGTAGATCAAGATCTGTTAGGAGTGGTTAGGTGTATTCTCACCCAAGCTAAAACCCAAGAAGATTGGCGTAGGACTAGCATCCTACAGACATTCATTAAGATAGGTGAGAAAGTATGCAAAGTCATTTTAGATAGCGGTAGCTGTGTCAATGCCATATCCACCAACACAGTTAAAAACCTAGGATTGCCCACCGTACCCCATCCTAATCCCTATAAGGTATCCTGGATAGACTCAACCACGATTTCCATTAAGTCTAGGTGCCTAGTAACCATTCAGTTCCAATCTTACCTGGAGAAAGTATGGTGTGATGTACTTCCAATGGGAGTAAGTAGCATAATTTTAGGCCGACCATGGTTGTACGATCTTGACGTAACACTCTATGGTCGTTCTAATTCATGCTCGTTTACTCATAATGGAAAGAAGATTGTAATCCATTCTTCTCCACCTAAGAACCCCATTAAGAGAGGATCAAGCCAATTGAGTGATAAGAAAAAGGGGATAAACGTGATCACTGCTAGAGAAATGGAGAAAGAAATTAGCAATGGGTCACCTGTTTGGATTTTAACCATTAAGGATCATCAAGAACCTCTTTCAAAAGAACAACCTCAAGAAGTCAGTCAAGTGCTAGAGGAGTTCAAAGACGTGTTCCCCGATGACTTGCCCGACCAACTCCCACCTCTTAGGGATATACAACATGCGATAGACTTAGTCCCCGGAGCAACCCTACCGAACCTTCCCCATTATAGAATGAACCCTACCGAGCACCAAGAATTACAACGTCAAGTAGGAGAACTCCTAAAGAAAGGATTCATTAGGGAGAGTTTGAGTCCATGCGCAGTCCCAACCTTACTTACCCCTAAGAAAGATGGCACATGGAGAATGTGTGTTGATAGTCGTGCCATAAATAAAATCACGGTAAAGTATAGGTTTCCCATCCCCGCTTGGATGATATGTTAGATATGATGGCCGGTGCAACTATATTTTCTAAGATTGACCTGAAGAGCGGCTATCACCAAGTTAGGATCAGACCAGGGGATGAATGGAAGACTGCCTTTAAAACTAAGGACGGGTTATTTGAATGGGTAGTCATGCCTTTTGGGTTATCAAACGCCCTAGCACTTTTATGCGAATCATGAACCAAGTCCTACGAGCCTTTATTGGAAAATTGTTGTCGTTTACTTTGACGACATACTTATCTATAGTAGGACTAGAGAAGATCATCAACAACATCTGAGGCAGGTATGTTTAGCACTTAGGAAAGATAACCTCTATGCCAATCTAAAGAAATGTGCTTTCATGACTACTAGAGTTATCTTCCTAGGATTTGTTGTGACCCCTGAAGGAGTATCCGCTGACCCTGAGAAGGTTAAGGCAATTGTAGAGTGGCCAACACCCAATAATATTCATGAAGTAAGAAGTTTTCATGGCCTCGCTACGTTTTATCGAAGATTTATTAGAGGGTTTAGCACCATAGTTGCTCCTATCACGGATTGTATTAGGAAGGGTCACTTTGAATGGACGAAGTCAGCTGATAAGGCCTTCCTTCACATCAAAGATAAGATGACCCAAGCACCAGTCTTAAGACTACCCGATTTTTCTAAGGTCTTTGAAGTAGCATGCGATGCTTCAGGAGTAGGTATTGGTGGAGTTCTGAGTCAAGAGAACCATCCCGTAGCATTCTTTAGTGAGAAATTGAATGAAGCCAGGAAAAAATACTCCACATATGATCGGGAGCTTTATGCGGTAGTGCAAGCATTAAGGTATTGGAGGCATTATCTCCTACCGCAAGAATTTGTTTTATTTTCAGACCATGAAGCCCTTAGGTTTTTGAGTTCCCAAAAGAAACTAAACCTAGGCATGCCAAATGGATAGAGTACATCCAATCCTATACGTTTGTCCTAAAGCATCAATCAGGAACCGATAATAAGGTAGCTGATGCTCTAAGTCGTAGAACGTTACTTTTAACTTCAGTCAGTACTGAAGTCATAGGTTTTGAAAGACTTAAGGAGCAGTACGAAACCTGTCCAGATTTGATGAAATTTATCAGGTTTTGCGTCAAGGACCATCTAGTGATCATAGTGACTATACCCTTCTAGATGGTTATCTTTTTAGAGAGAATAGGCTTTGCATCCCAAGAACCTCCTTAAGAGATTTTTTAGTTTGGGAGATACATGCGGGAGGTTTGGCTGGCCACTTCGGACGAAACAAGACTATCTTGGCTGTTGAGGAACAATTTTACTGGCCAGGCCTAAGAAACAAGTAGCAAACATTGTAGCCCGATGTAGGACATGTGCTGTTGCAAAGCAACAAAAGAAGAATACCGGGCTATACACTCCATTACCTGTACCTGAGTGTCCATGGCAGGATCTAAGCATGGACTTTGTTCTAGGATTACCCAAGACCATTCGAAAACATGATTCAATCTTTGTGGTGGTCGACCGGTTTTCAAAAATGGCCCATTTCATACCTTGCACCCAAACTTCCGATGCCTCTAGGATAGCCAAACTCTTTCTTGATCAAGTAGTCAGACTCCACGGGTTACCAAAAACCATTGTTTCTGATAGGGATGTCCGCTTTACAAGTTACTTCTGGAAACCCTTTGGCACCTATTAGGAACCAGACTGAAATTCTCCACTGCCTACCATCCCCAGACTGATGGACAAACCGAGGTTGTAAATAGAAGTCTAGGGAACTTGCTGAGATGCCTAGTGGGAGAAAGTCTAGGAAACTGGGATTTGTTATTGCCACGTGCTGAGTTCGCTTACAACAGTTCGGTCAATCGATCTACGGGCAAAAGTCCCTTTGAGATAGTCCATGGTTGCAAGCCTAGGAAGCCTTTAGATCTAATCCCACTACCTATTCACACACGAGTCTCTGAGTCTGCTGAGTCTTTTGCATAGCATGTCACAAATCTACATAAAGAAATCAGTAATAAGATCAACCTGAGCAATGAAACTTACAAACACTTAGCTGACTCACATAAGAGGGCTAAAGAATTCTGTGAAGGGGATTATGCGATGATTAGGCTCAACCCTGAACGGTTTCCCTGGAACCATAAAGAAGCTGCATGCCCGCGGAGCGGGACCTTTTAAGATCTTAAAGAAAATAGGGCCTAATGCATATGTTTTGGAACTTCCACCTGATATGGGTATTAGTACAACCTTCAATGTTTCAGACCTAGTAGAATACAAAGAACCACTACTAATACCTAGTGAGCCTTTTGAGCCAGAAACTTTCATTGAGAGTGAACATATTCCGAATGTCCACCACCAACCTTACCTGAGCAGAGAGAGAGGATTGAGAGAATCCTGGATGACAAGATCATTACTACCAGGAATAAGGACTATCAGCGATACCTGGTTCAATGGCAAGGTCGACCTGAGTCCGACAACTCTTGGATTACTCGAGAGGACCTGCAAAGACTTAACCCAGACTTGTTCGAGCATTACCAGGGCAAAACTGAACCATACTCGACTGGGTCGAGTTCTGCCCACCCCAGGAGAATTGGTGTGGACACCAGAAGCCGAAAGAAACTTCACTCCAACAAGGTTAGCCTTATCCCAATTGGATCGAAGATAATTAGGTTACCTTGTATCCTTTAGTTCAAAAATATTTTATTTTCAAAAGTCATTTCCTTTTCAAGAGTCCTGTAATTAATTTTGAGTTTCAAATCAAGAGTGTTTATTGAGTCCTGTAATTACTTTTAAAATTTCATTTCCTGTAAGTCCATTTCAAGTTTTAAAGTCTAGGTCAGTCAAGTCAGTTCAGTTGAGTTAAGTCTAATCAAGTCTTAAAGCCATGAAAGCCAGCAACAAGACTCAAATTCTAGACCCCAGAATTTGACCACATGAAGAAGAGAAGACACATCAACCAAGCAAGAGAAAAGGACCATCAACTAGACCACTGGGTGCCACATGTCATTCTTATCCAAGTAGAAGGCCACCTCACCATGCCACGTCATCAGGTGCCACTTCACCAGCCACCTCATCACCCTTTGGGCGCCAACAAGGAAGATTCAAATTCAAGGAGGTTGGCCACATCCCTCCAAATCCTCCACCAATCCTCCAACCCCCCCCACATCCCTCCAAACTCTCCACCAAATCCTCCAACCCCCCCCACATCCCTCCAAACTCTCCACCAAATCCTCCAACCCCCTTGTAATCCTCCTCGATTGGGGAGTTTTTAAATTTCAAAAGCTAGCTTTGTGAGGCTATTAAAAGTCTTGGACGCCCATTGTAAAGGGGATTGATTTTGGGAATGAATGAAAATGAAGTTGAAATTTTGGAAGTAGAAGTTGTCTTGTATTTTTTTCTTTGTGAAAGTTTTCCATCCTCTTCCTCCACGCCAAAGCCATCTTTTTCCCTAGCAAAGCATCTTCCAAGCTCAAGTGAAGGCATTGGAGTCGGCCAGATCTACTCAAATTTCTGTTCTTAGTTCATCAATTCTTCCATCCCTCTATATGTTCCTATCCTTCTTCCTTAACTTTGATCTTCATTGCAGGGTCCTTCGAAGTCTTTGAGTTGTGGGCTGGGTTCACCTTAACAAAGAACAACAAGCTGAAGCCCCAAGTCCAGGGTTCTGATCTCTGTTATCCAGATTCTTCAGTTCTGAGCATTGGTAGTTTCAAGGTATGAATCAAAAGAAGGTTAGAAAGCTCATCAAGGTAAGTCCACAATCATTAGCCCCTATGTCTAGATCTTCTTCCTTCTTAGTTTAGGATTGTGTCTAATCAAGTAAAAGTCCAATTTCTTATAATCCTTAAGTCTTATTATGATGAGTACAATGCTAGTGTAATTAGGTTTCATTGCTCTACAAACCATATTCAAAACATTAATCATATGCTTGCCGCATCAACAAGCCAGGGCCCCGAAAGAATTACTAAGGAAATACCGCATCTAGAGACTCATTACTCCGAAATCTAGACAGAAATGGAATCGTTATGCTGGGATCTTGGGTAGAAATAGGTGATATTTTAGTAGGTAAATTAACGCCTCAGATAGCGAACGAATCGTCGTATTCTTTAGGTAGAGAATTAACTGTAGACATATTTTCATCTCCTTGTGCTCGATCTCTTTCATTGTCATCTGCTCCTTGATGGGTTCTTCATTGTTGTTCATTCTTCATTTCTATTGATATCTATTTCATTGTCAAGAATATCTTCTTTTCTAGAAGATTTTTGGTTAGTTTCATCAAATACCACATGGATGGATTCTTCAACAACAAGTGTCTTCTGTTGAAGATCCTATATGCCTTGCTAGATACAGAGTAGCCTAAAAAAATACCCTCATCTGACTTGGTATCAAATTTACTTATATTATCTTTGCCATTGTTTAAGATAAAACAACGGCATCCAAAAACTTGAAAATATTTTATTGAAGGTTTCCTACTTTTCCAAAGCTCATAAGGTGTTTTCTTTAAAATAGGTCGGATTAAAACACGATTCAAAATATAGCATGCAGTGTTTATGGCTTCCGTCCAAAACTATCTAGGTAGGTCATTTTTGCAAAGCATGGTGCATGTCATTTCTTCAAGAGTTCTATTTTTCCTTTCTACCACCCTATTTTGTTGAGGTGTTCTCTTAGGTGTAGAAAAATTATGAGAATACCATTTTCACTACAAAACTTATCAAAATCAGAATTTTCAAATTTGGGTTTTTATGGGTTTCGGGGTCACTTCTCAAAGAAACAATAGAAATATTTTTCATTTGAAAACTTTTATGAAATCTAATGAATGCGGAAAATGTTTCATCTTTATGTGCTAAAAACATGACCTATGTAAAACGTGAGAAATCATTACAATAACTAGACCATACTCTTACCTTCCAAAACTAGATGTTCTAGTGGCCCAAAGAGGTCCATATGATGCAATTTCAGGGGTAGATGTAGAAACTACTCCTTTTGATTTTAAAAATGATTTGGTTTGTTTTCCAAGTTGGCAAGCTTTACAAATCTTGTATTTTTCAAAACTAAGTTTGGCAAATCTTTTATCAAATCCTTTTTGCTAAGTTTTGAAATCAAATGCATACTAGCATGTCCTAGTCTACGATGCCAAAGATAACTAGTTTCATTGATCTTGGCTTTTATTGCCACTAGACATTGACCATTTTGAACAGGAAGATCATCAAGATCAACCATATAAATATTGCCATGCCTATGGCTAATAAACTTGATGCCATTGTCATCTAAACTAGATACAATGCACATTGAAGATTCGAAAACAACTTTAAAATTCTTGTCACAAAATTAACTAATGCTGAGTAAATTGTGTTTCAAACCATCAACATACAAAACATTATCAATATAAGTAGAAGGGGTGATATGGACTTTACAAATTTGACAATCTTATCCTTTCCATTATCACAAAATGTTACATTAACCATTCTAATATTCAAGTGATGAGAACTACTCCACATTTCCAGTCATGTGCCTTGAGCAACTGCTGTCGAGCTACCACATTCTTCTTTTATTGGTTACAAGGCACACCTACAATAAAAATCAGGTGGTGACTTTAGGTACCCAAGTCATCTTGGGTCCTTTCAGGTTAGTGATAATGGTTCCTTTTAGAATCCAAACTTTCTTAACTCTGCTAATTTTTTTTATTGTACAAGTAAGTTTTATGTCCTACAATACCGCAAGAATAGCAAGTAATAGAAGATGATGCAGGCACAAAGAAATTCTTGAAAAATTTTTACTGTTTTTGAGTTTTAAAACCTAAACCAGCTTTGTTAAAAATAGCTCTTTGATTATTTAAAAGTATGCTCAATTTTTCATAACTGTATGTAAATTTTTCAACAAATGGTTTTAACTTTTCAAATTCTTCTTTGTACTTTTGGTTTCTTGCAAAATCTCATTATTTGGTTTTGTAAACTTTTCAGTTGAAACAAAAGAATTTTTCTTTTTCAAATCTCCTTTTTCTTTTTCAAGAAGACAAACTTTATCATTCAACTTTTTATTTTCTTGAAACAAGTAATTATTTTCAATCAAAATACTTGTCATTGTTTTAGCCTAAACCAGATTTTGATTCTTTAATTCTTTATGCTTTGATTTCAGTTTTTGAAATTCAATAACTAATTCATCAAAAATTCATGCAGTTCATCAAAAATAAATTCATTTTCGGTTTTGGATAATACCTCATCATTATTGGCCATCAAACAGAAGTTTGCAACTTCTTGCTATTCTTCCTCAGAACTGGAGTCCTCGCTGTTACTCCAGGTTGCTATCATAGCCTTCTTTCTAATCTTCTTCTATTCTTTTTAAGTAGAGGGCAATCCATCTTGAAGTGGCCCGATTTCTTGCACTCAAAATATGTGGGCTGCTTCTTCTCTTTTTATTTCTCCTTCTCTTTGCTAGGCTCTCCTTTTAGAGATTTCTTCTTGAAGTTATACTTTTTTTTCTCATGAACCTCCTAAACTTTCTTGCCATGAGAGCCATATTATCTTCTTTATCTCTTCTTCGGAATCTTCACTTGATTCATTTTTATTAGTGGGACTTGAAAGTGATCACTTTCTTCTCTTGTCAACATCCACATTCTTTTACTTTAATGAGAGCTCATATGTCATCAATGAGCCCAACAATTGCTCGAGAGGAAGAGTATTTACATCCTTGGCTTCTTCTATTACTGTGACTTTTGCATCCCATGAAGCCAAAAGAGACCTGGGGAGTTTATTGACAAGTTCCATTAGATATAATCTATCCTAAACTTCTCATGCCATTCACAATATTTGTGAACCTAGTATACATCTCACTTATAAATTCAGTAGGTTCCATTTATATATATGAATGAGCATGTTAACTTTAGTTATTTTCACTTGGTGTGTACCCTCATGGATAACCTCAAGTATATCTCATATTTCCTTAGCAAAGAGATGGTTAGAGATTCTATTGAATTCACTTGAATTCAAGGAGCAAAACAATAGATTCATAGCCTTAGTATTAAGCTCTATTTGCTTAATGTCATTCTCATCCCAATCATCTTTCATTTTGAGAGTGGGAATGCCATTAATCAACATAGTAGGCTGATGAAGACCTTAAAAATAGTCCTCCAAAGATTATAATCAATGGCTTGAATAAAAATGCGCATATGAGTCTTCCAATAAGTGTATTTGTGCCATTAAATAATGGAGGATGGTTTGAAGCTTGACCTTCAACAACACCCATACATATTGAGGCTGCCATGATCTTTTACTCAAGATCCTTGGACCTATAAGAGAGTGCCGGTGCTCTGATACCACTGTTGCCAGAAATGAAGTCCAAGAGGGGGGTGAATTGGGTCTTTCAAAAATTAAAATAATTATGTGCAGGCCTTATAGTGTTTGTGAATAATATGATTAATGCACTTAAGTATATGCAGCAGAAAATAATAAATAGAGTGCAGGAAATAAAGTACAAGTAGTAAAAAGAGACAATCACACACAAACACCAAGTTTTATAGTGGTTTGGTGCTCTCCAAGTACCTACATCCACTCCCTAAGCTCCCTTGAAAATTTTCACTATAATCTCTTTAAAGATTATAGCCGACTTGTTTTCCAAGGCTCACAAGTCAAAACTTAAGTGGTTTTGTCACCTAGGCTCCCCAACAAACCTTACAACTTGTTTTGGCTTCGGGCTCACAAGTAAATCCTAGTTGGTTTTGTACCTTTGGCTCACCAATAACCTTACAACCTACTTTCAAGAATCTTGAAAGCTAGGTCAAATAATAATAAATTCAGAATACAAGAATTTAAACATAAGCAAACTCTCTTCTTAGAGTGGAATAAGGAATCTTTGAAGCTCTTTGATGATTGCATGATGTGACTTGACTTGGAATCTTCTTAAGAATACATTTGGAAAGATGAAATGAAAGGAATGTAGACTTTTTCAGTGGAATCTCTCTTTTTAACTTTTGGAAGTGGGGTTCTGAAGAATGTCTTTAACTCTTGGATATTTTTTGCTTCTCTCTTTTCTCTTGCTTCATGAATGAGTTTGGTGAAGCTAAATATATGAAAAACATCCAAAAAATTATTTTAGACTGTTAGGGATCAAAAACTAGCCGTTAGGAACTAAAAAATATCAATTTAGACTGTCAGAAAATAGATCCATTAAAGCTGTCAGAACCTAAGTGTCGATACGTGGTTTCCAGGTATCGATACTTGAACTTTCAAGTATCGATACTTGATTCTCAGGTATCGACACTCGACACAAAAAATTTTTCAGAGGTAAGTTCTGTATTTTCAAAAAGTCTCAGGCCTTAAGTCGACACTTGGGTTCTTAAGTGTCGATACTTGAATTTCAGGTGTCGACACTTGAGTTCTGGGTGTCGACACTTGGCATGCCACTAAAAAAATTCATACCAAATGCTGAAGTGTCGACACTTGGGCTCCCAGGTGTCAACACTTGGTTCTGTAATTTTCAAAAGCAAGTGCCAAACATGCCAAAAACATAAAGATTTTGAGTGGAACTTAAATGCAACATATATAAATAATAATTGAACTCATTTATGTCCTTTTTAATGGATAAGACTTCCCAAACCATGAAAATACTTTCTTCCAAAGCATGCCATGATACTCTAGTTTGAGAATTTGATATGCTTGAAACCTGAAAACTCATAACTACAATTAATCATTAATACAAATATGTACTCATGTTTTGTTAATCATCAAAATCTCGGGGTAGAGCCAACACCTAGTCAAGAGCACATGGAGAGCACGAGAACCTCTCCAATTGGTTTTTGCAGACATATGTGGTCCAATGAGAACTTTGTCAATAGGGACAAGTATTTTCTCCTCTTCATTGATGACTATAGCAGAAAAAGTTGGTCTATTTTCTAAAATACAAGTCTGAGGCATTTTTCAAGTTTCTCATTTTTAAGGCTTATGTTAAAAAGCAAAGTGGGTATAGCATCAAAACCTTGCGGACATATTGGGGAGGAGAATTTTTATCTAATGAATTTATTCCTTTGTCAAGCAAATGGTGTGATAGGCAATTGACAACAAGTTATACACCTCAGCAAAAATGGAGTTGCCGAGCGTAAGAATCGAACTATTATAGAAATGGCCAAAAGTATGTTAAAGGCAAAACAACTTCCAAATGAATTTTGGACTGAAGCTGTATGGACTACAATTTATCTTCTCAACAGGTCACCAACAAAAGCAGTACAAAATCAGACCCCCTTTGAAGCTTGGTATGGAAGAAAGCCTAATGTAAGTCATTTAAGAGTATTTGGTTCACTTGCTTAGGCTTACATTAGTCCAGAAAATAGAGAAAAAACTTGATAAAAAAAGTGAGAAGTGCATTCACATTGGATATAGTGCTGAAACAAAGGGTTATCGCTTGTATAATCCTGTGACTAAGAAGATGTTTGTCAGTAAGCATGTTATATTTGATGAAAATGCTTCTTGGAATTGGAAAGATAATGCACATGAAGGACTGCCACTTGAAGAAATAGAGGAATCTCACTCTTTACAAGAACAAATAGGGCAAGTTGGATCCGCTGGAGGAGGAATGGACAGTTCACCTTCATCTTCAATCAATGATAGTTTATATTTGGAGAGTCCACCAAATAAGGTAAGGTCTTTGCATGAAAATTATGAGTCTATAGCTTTGCCTTATTTTCTGCAGAGCCATCTATTTTTGAAGAGGCAGTAGAAAAGGAAGAATGGAAACAAGCAATGGATGATGAAATTGCAGCAATTGAAAGAAATGACACATGGGAATTGGTTGACTTACCATATAGAAAAAATGTGGTTGGTTTGAAATGGATTATAAATTCAAACACAATGTTGATGGCAGCATTCGAAAGCATAAAGCAAGACTGGTGGCCAAGGGCTATTCACAGCAAGAAGGTATTGATTTCCATGAAACATTTTCCCCTGTTGCAAGACTAGAAACTATTAGAATTGTGGTAGCTATTGCTGCTCAATTGAGATAGAAGGTTTTTCAGTTTGATGTCAAGTCAGCTTTCTTGAATGGTATGCTGGAGGAAGAGGATTTTGTTGAACAACCTCAAGGCTATATAGTTGCAGGTACAGAAAAGAAAGTATACAAACTAAACAAAGCTTTGTATGGGGCTCAAGCAAGGTCCTAGAGCTGGTACAGTAAGATTGATGCTTACTTTCATGAATTAGGTTTGACAAGAAGTCAAAGTGAACCAACTCTTTATATACAAGTAAAGGGTAAGGACATCCTTATTGTGAACTTGTATGTGATGACATAATTTACATTAGTTCCTTAAGTGTTGCTTGCAGCATTCAAGGAGAAAATGATGCATGAGTTTGAAATGACTAACTTGGGTCTCTTACATTATTTTTTGGGATTAGAAGTAAAACAAACTGAAAATGGCATCTTTCTGTCATAAGAGAAGTATGCACATGACCTTTTGAAAAGATTTAGAATGAAAAATTGTAACTAATGTAGTACTCCAATGAATGTGAATGAAAAGCTGAAGTGGCAGATGGAATTGAGAAAGTTGATGCAAGGAATTTCAGGAAATTAGTTGGTGGACTAATTTATTTAACACACACCATCCAGATGTGATGTTTGCTGTGAGCCTAGTGTCTAGATTCATGCATGATCCTTCAAAACTGCACTTAGGAGTTGCAAAGAGGATTCTTGGATACATATGTGGGACAGTTTCCTATGGTATATGGTATTTTCCTGTAACAAACTTTAAGTGTCTTGGTTGTACTGATAGTGATTGGGCAGGTTGCATGGATGATAGGAAAAGCACCACAGGGTATGTGTTCAGCCTTGGCTTCGGAGCTATTTCTTCGACCTCGAAGAAGCAAGCTACAACAGCTTTATCATCAACAGAAGTTGAATATGTTGCTGCAGCATCAACGACATGCCAAGCTATGTGGATTCGATGCATCCTTGGTGATCTATAGCAAGCTCAAGATGAACATGTTGATATTTTGTGTGACAGCAAGTCTGCTATCTCCATAGCAAAAAACCCAACCTTCCATGGACGCACCAAGCACATCGAGATTCGCCATCATTTCCTCCGTGAAGCAGTTTCTGAAGGCTTGATTAACTTAAAGTGTTGCAAGACTGAAGACCAACCAGTTGATATCTTAACAAAAGCTTTGGGCTATGAAAAATTTTAAAAATTTAGACAGCTCCTTGGTGTAAGTGATTTTGCATCAAAGGTAGATGTTGGTCAATGATGCGAAAATCTTGGACATTACCTAGTCATTAGGAAAATCATTCTCCCACATAGTTAGTTGGGAGTTCCATGTACATGTCCTTGTCTCTTTCCTTATGTTAGGAGTTGAGGAGTTGTGCTAGAACGTGCTCTTAGCACGTCTGGAATCTGGTTACTCTTCCCTTGTTTGTTGTTATCTATTAAGGTCTCACATAGGTTAATAAAGTATGATCGGTTGTTCTGTTCTTTGTGCTCCTCCACTCCCTATTGCAAATACTCAGAAATTTCTGTTTTATGTGGTGTGCTCTGTTTTTTTTGGTTTCTGGTTTTGTGCTGCAGGGAGATGAGGTGCACTCCATAGAGGCAGCCTCAAGAGGTTTTCACTATCAATTGGATAATACCAAACTCCTGCTTCACATTCTGTCTCCTCTGATGGCCGAGTATCTCCGTTTTCTTCTATCGTTTTCCTACTGATTTTTACCATATCTATAACTCCCTGGTTGTAACTTCTCTATCGCTACCCTCTCAATTTTCTTTTCTTTTTTTTTTTTTTCTTCGGCTTTGTCTACTATCTATTTCTTTTTCAATAAATTCAGGTAGCAGGTTTCTGCCTCCCTGATCATTAAAAAAAAATATGTACGTATCTATCTATATATATATGTATGTATATTTATTGCAAAAACTAGTTCGTCACAATTATAAGCAATAACATAGTTTGTAAAAATGAATTGCGGTATCAAAGAAAATGAGAAACAAAACATATATAATTAATACATTTAGATAAATCGTATAAGATCCAAAATGTGGGTTATTTCTCAAAAAAAATATTGTAAGTGTAAACTAATATAAGTCTAGGCAACAACAATTTAATAACAAGCAAGCAGACATCATTAATAGTCTTAGATTGCAAGAATAAACTAGTGTCAATCACGTTATGGACTAATAAAAATGAAGGTATTCAAAAACCGAATAGAAAGAGACATTTGTGGTCAATACTTTTAGATTTTAAATATAAACAAGCATAAATGACATTATAAGAAGATAAAAGTTCAAAATTATAAATTTTTTATAAGAAACTAAAAAACAGATGGGCATAATATGTTTAGATGGATGTATAAGGTTCAAATCTTGGGTTTTGCCCAACAAAAGATTGCAAGCATAAACCGATATGAATTAAGTTACAAACCAGCAAATTAAGTACCAAAAGACATGCATATTTTATATTTTTAGATTGTAAGCAAGAACAACTAATGAAATTATAAAATATTAAAAAATGTAAATCAGTGTAAATTAACAAGTACGAATCAATTTATGAACTAGTATGAAGCAAGCTATCAAAATATTAAATGAAAAACTGCTACTATATTTTAGACTATAAGTATGAACATGTATATCAATGAAATTATAGAAATATAGAAGAAATATGAATTGGTGTATAGAAAGTTAAATAAAATGCAAAAATATTAACTGACAGCTATAAACCATGCCCTTTCGGACCAAACCTACTTGAAGCTTCTGTTGAGAAAAATATTTATGCCGTCACTTTTCACTCGTACGCCTCCTAACTAAATGAGGATGGCAACGTGTCAGGTTATCCAAAAGCCATACCTACCTCACTAAAATATTTCTTATCCCATACCCATCTCGGATCGGATCGGGTTGGGTATAAAACAAGTTGCATTTGAATCAGATCGGGTTAGAAATATCCGGTCCCAAAAAATCCAGTTTACTTAAAATCTAAATGGGACGGATTGGGACATACTACTATCTAAAAAAAATTAGATTGGGATGTACTACTGCCTAAACGGGTCGAGTCAGGTCGGGTCGGGTATACCCACCCCACATCCAGTTTACTTAAATATTTTATAAACATAGCTTTTTTTAATAAATGGGTCGGATTTGGATCAAGACATATACTATCCATACCCGATCCGAATCCGAATCAAGCTTTTTATATAATCTATATCTATTATAAATTAGACGAATCAGGTTTTACCCATCATATTAAGGTCGAGTCAAGTCAAGTATCCACCGGATCGATACAAATTGCCATCTTTATAACTGAGAGGCCATGAGTACGGGATCCACCTTGACCATGCTTTTTATTCCAACGACTAATGTGTGAATTATCTTCTTTCTATGGTTGCCAGTAGAAAAATTGTAAGGACTCAGATAGTCGCACCACCCTACATTAGTGGCTTATATTTTGCAGGTGGTATTTTTCTTGTTATTGTTTGTTCCAAATAAAATTTCTTTTGATTAGAATTTCTTTACCGTTTGACTTCTTCTTCGAAGAGTTTTGGGACAGAATAATCTTTTTTTGATCGCACTTCTTCTCCGATGAGAAGTATAAGACTTTGGAACTCTTCTTAATTTGGACTTCATCTCGGAGAACTCCGGCATTCTTCGATTTAGACTCTTATTCGTTGTTTCCCTTTAAAAGAAATATGAAGCTCTCGGTTCTATGAAGCTCCCAAGTCTCGATTGCTCTTTACTTATCGCAGCCCTTTGGTCCCATTTTTTTTTGTCTCATTTTTTTGGCCTTCGCCAGGAAAAGTATCTTTCTCTTGATTGATTGCCATGGCCTAGAAGGTATTGATCCATCTCTCAGAGTATCTTTTCTTGATTCGTAGATAAGACCAAGAAAGGTATATCTGTTTGGTTTATTGTTGTGGTTTATTTATATCTCTTTTGTTATTATTTTGGGATCCTATAATTTGGATATTTGTATCACCTTTGTATCCAATTTTGGGATGGTTATATAGTGGATTGCTCCTCTATTATGGATGTATGCAATTTTGTCGAACCATGTAAATTTCTTGTCTTTCTTATATTTATTATTTATGCCTGTAAAATATTCGATAAATTGTATGAGTAAGAGGAAATAATTAATTAGAAGTCTAAAGCAATCCAACCTGCTGTGTGCATCCCTAACAACTGGTATCAAAGTGTTTGAATGGCATTTGATGGGCAACAAAGTTCATCAATAACTAAAGAGGTAATTAATTTTCATTCCACTACCACAAGGCATAAAGTAGCGATGTTTGATGGCACAGGTGATTTTGCACTATAGAAGGTGAGAATGAAATATCTGTTGGTCAAGGAGGGCATGGCAATAACTCCCAAAGATATGGATGCAATCCCAGGAGATACTGAGGCTGCCAAAGAGGCAATCAATGAGAGAGCTCTAGAAACTCTGTTTTCGAGTTTAAGTGACAAAGTCTTCACAATGTTATGGATTGATACAACTAAAAGTGTATAGGATAAATGGGATAGTATATATGGCAAAGTTTCTTATCAATAGACTATATTTGAGAAAAAAGTTATACACATTTTATATGATAGAAGGGACTTCACTCAAGGATCACTTGGATGAATATAATAAGCTTTTGCTTGATTGGTCGATATTGGTATTGATGTTGATGAGAAAGATAAGGATTTGATTTGATTTATTTTTTGTCTAAGTTCTTCGAGAATATTACTATTACCATGCTTTATAAAAGAGAAACTATAAGTTTTGAAGTGGTGTAGAAGCCACTTTGTTATTCAATGAGCTTAAGTTGAAAGTATAGTTAGAGCATCAAACTCCGACTCTAGCACAAAGACTTACAGTTAGAGATAGAGAAGAGTAAAGAAAGGTGGACAAGATAGAAACAAGTCCAAAATAAGATCAAAATCTAGGCCTAAAAGATCCGGTATTTGTCACTGTTGCAAAAGCCAGGCCATTGAAAATTTAAATATAGACTTCTATAGTCTAAGAAAAGAGAAGGAACAGTTATATAAAGAAATAGTCTCAAATTCAGCATCAGTTGCAGTTACTTCAGGAGATCATAGTAATATTGTAGATAATGTAGTATTTACAGTTGCCTGCAGTGTCAGTTGGACTGATACCTGGATTATGGATTCTGGAGCATCTTTCCATATGATATCCCATAAAAATGATTCTCTTCTTTTAGAGCATATGAAGGAGGCACTGTTCTTCTGGGGATGATGTAATATATAAAGTAGAAAGTATTGGTAAAGTTCATATCAAGTCTCATGTAAATACTATGATGACTCTGGATGATGTCAGATATATTCCTTAACTAAAGAGGAACCTTCACTCAATGAATGCCCTTGATAGTGCAGGTTTCGAGGGTAGATGGGGTAGAGGATCTATAACTATTAATAAAGGAGCATTGACTCTATTGAGAGGTATATTGAGTGGCATCCTTTACTATCTAAATGGCAATATAGTGATTGGACAAACTTCTGCAGTACAGTCCTCTATTGAGCAGTAGACATAGTTGTGGTATAGAGGCTAGGCTACATGTCAAATAAAGGTTTATAGGAGCTGAGCATATGTGATCTGCTAGGTGGTTAGAAGGTTGGTCCATTTGGGTTCTGTGAGCATTGTTGTTGACTCCGTTATTGATTTTGATGACAAGCAAAATACTTAAGTATAAGTTGAGTACTAACTTGTTCCTTGAAAAGGTACTCATCAAAATAGCTAAATTGGATTGCTTGTCAAATGATGAAAAAACCATTTCTGTGGATGAAAGATCAGTTATAAATGGACTTAAGCACTTGAGAAATGTTTGAAAGGACTTAAAGAGTTCAGCTCAAAAAGGTTTCAGTAGAGTTTTAGTGATTTTTGAAGAAATATCGGTAAGTGTCAACTCATAGTTCAAGTATCGACTCATGGTAGTGCAAGTATCGACTCAAGCGGCACGCAAAAAGAGTTTCAGATGGCATGGCTGAAGTATCGACTCATGCTACTTAAGTGTCGACTCAAGGTATCGACTCAAGGATTGACTCAAGACCTAAGAAAAATTTCTTACAGAATATGTTGAAGTTGAAGACTTACCTGAAATGTCGACTCATGAATGTCAAGTGTCGACTTAAGTATCGACTCACATGAAGAAGTCTCGACTCATCTGAGAATTTCAGAGAGCTTCAATAAAAAATTTTGAACTAGGGTCGACTCATGAAACTTAAGTGTCGACCCTAAGTATCGACTCATAGCTTGAAGTGTCGACACTTGGAGTTCTGGAAACAGTAACGGCTAGTTTTCAAACACAGAACTCGGCCCTCTTAGCTCCCAACGGCTAGTTTTTTGTATCTAATGGTTATAAATTGTCTTTAAGACCTTGGGATGGTATTTAAGTGAATTGATTTCAAAAAAATCAGAAAGATAAAATACAAGAAAGAAGAGTAAAAGTGAAAACCAAAAGAAAAGAAGAGAAAAAATAAGTGTATTCACTCCCATTCATTGAGAGCAACTACCTTCAAGCAAAAAGAAGTCTCCAAGCATGCAAAGCTATCAAGAAGCATTCAAGTCCAACACTTTTGAGCATTGATTGGGGCTTCATCAAGTTCAAGATAAGCAACTTCTCCAAGCTTCAAAGAGATATCAGCTTTACATTAGAAGCTTTTCTTGTTGCTTACTTTATCTCATATCTTTGTTGTAAAGGTTTTTGGTGAGCCTAAGAAAAAAACCAAGAAGGTTTTTGGTTAGCCTACTTAAAAATCAAGGAGGTTTTTGGCAAGCCTAGTTGAAAACCAAGGAGGTTTTTGGTAAGCATAGTTGAAAACCAAGGAGGTTATTGGTTAGCCTTTGAAAACCAAGAGGTTTCTTTTGGTGATTCTCATAAAAATTAAAAGGGAATTTTGATTAGTTAGTCCGCAAAATTAATCGACTGTAATCGTGGAAGATTATAGTGAATTCCCAAGTGGACCTGGGGAGTGGATGTAGGTGCATTGAAAAGCACCGAACCACTATACTTGGCTTATGTTTGTGATTGTCTCCTGCTCTCTTACTTGCTCTTGTATTTGTTGCATTTATATTTCCGCTGCATACTCTTCAAGAGCATACTCTTCCACCTCACACTAGAACTTGATTAGACATTTGTATTGGCACACATTCTTATAAGTAATTTTTAAATCCAATTCACCCTCTCTCTTGGATTGCTTACTGGGCAACAAGTGGTATCAGAGCCACGTTCTTAGTATATAGGTCTAACCGTCTTAAGTAAAGATCTATGGCAACCCCCTTGGTACTAGTGTAGTTGAGGGACAAGTCTCAAATAGACCTCCATACTTTAATGGAACAAATTATACTTATTGAAAAACTGGAATGAGAATTTACATGCATTCTATAGATTACAATTTATGGAAAGTAGTTGATAAAGGTTCTCATATTACTTCGATCATGGTTAATGGTGTTTCCATCCCAAAGCTTGAAAAGGATTGGGATGAAAATGACATAAACAATCCAAGATCAATGCAAAAGCAATGAATCTCCTTTATTATGCATTGGATCCTAGTAAGTTCAATAGGATTTCCACGTGCACATCTGTCAAAGAAATATGGAACATACTTGAGGTTATCCATGAGGATACTGATCAAGTGAAGAACACTAAAGTTAACATGTTAGTGTATACTTATGAGATGTTCCATATGGAACCAAATGAATCTATCACTGACATGTACACTAGATTCACAAACATTATAAATGGCATGAAAAGTTTAGATAAAATTATGTCTAATGTCGATCTTGTTAATAAAATTCTCAGGTTACTTCCAACATCTTGGGATCCAAAGGTGACAGCTATACAAAAAGCAAAGATATTGACAAACTACCATTGGAGCAGCCAGTAGGATTGCTCATGACTTATGAGCTAAATTAAATGAAACAAAAGTCTATGGATTTAGACAAGAAGAAAAAGGGGATAGCTTCAAGTCTACAATACAAGAAGAATCATCAAATGAAGAATCAGAAGAAGAAGAAGATGAGAGTGAAGAATCTTCTAGCAAGAAAATTCAAAAGATTCATGAGGAGAAACAAATTTCCTTACAAGAAAAAGTTTCAACCAAGCAAAGAAAAGGGAAAAGAAAAAGAGAAAGAAAAAGAAAAAAGAGAAGGAACTGCCTATCTGCTTTGAATGCAAGAAGCCTGGACACTACAAGTATGACTGCCCTCTCCTAAAGAAATCAAGGAAGAAGCTTAGAAAGAAGGCAATGATGGCGACTTAGAGTGATAGTGAAGACTCTAATTCAGAAGAAGAACCAATTGAAGTTGCCAATCTATGTTTCATAGCACTACAACATAAAGAAGAAGAGGTACATTCTGATCTTGAAATAGACTATATTTTTAATGAATTAAAAATTGCATTTGATGAATTGATGCATACTATAAGGTGATGATTTCTGAAAATACAAAGTTAAAAAAGCATGCAAACACTTTTTCATATGAAAACACTACTCTTTTAAATGAAGTTAATGATTTGAAAAACAAAATTGATATTTTAGAAAGAAAAATAAAGCTTTATCTATGAAAAATGAAGTTTAAAAAGATCTAAGCATTTGTTTCAAATAATGAACTTTTAAAGAAAAGTAAAGATCTTGAAATAGAAAATAAGCAATATAAAGCTGAGCTTGATAAGATAAAACCTTTTGTTGAAAAACTCACATATAGTTCTGAAAAGTTAAATATTCTTTTAAACAAACAAAGAGCTATTTTTAACAAAGCTGGATTAGGTTATAGACCTAAAAAACAACAAAAGTATTTCAAAAATTTCTTTGTACCTGCATCATCTGGCATTACATGCTTTTCTTACAAAAGAGTAGGTCATAAAGCTTTTCAATGTAATTTAAGAAAAAATAATGATTCTAGAGATATTTGGATTCCAAAAGGAACCACTTTTAATACTAACCCTAAAGGATCCAAGTTGGCTTGGGTACCTAAAAACAAAACTTAATTTGTTTTGCAGGTGTGTCTTGCAACCAATGAAAATAAAAGATTGTGGTATCTTGATAGTAGTTGCTTAAGGCACATGACAAGAGATGTGAAGCAATTCACCTTTCTTGAAGTAATAAATGGAGGGAATGTAACCTTTGGAGATAATGGTAAAGGAAAAACCATTGGTATTGGTAAGGTTCACATCTCTCCTTTTACTTGGATTGATAATGTTCTTTAGTTGAAGGCTTAAAAGCAAAATCTTCTTAGCATTAGCCAATTTTGCGTTAAAGGTTTTCAAGTTATTTTTGAATTATCTTTTTGCATGATTGCTAGTCCTGATAAAATAGGAGTGAAATTCATTGGAAAAAGGCATGGTAATATCTATCTTATTGATTTGGATAATCTATCTTTGCTTAATGGAGAGTGCCTGGTTGCAATGAATTCCATTATTAATGAGACTAGCTAGCTTTGGCATCATAGATTAGGTCATGCAAGCATGTATTTACTATCAAAACTTTGCAAAAAGGATTTTGTAAGAGACTAACCAAAACTTAGTTTTGAGAAAGATAAAATTTGTGAAATGTGCCAATTTGGAAAACAAGTAAAAACATCTTTCAGACCTAAAGGTTTTGTTACAACTTCTAAGCCATTAGAACTACTTCATATGGATCTTTTTGGACCAATTAGGACATCTAGCCTAGAAGGTAAGAGATATGGATTAGTTATAGTAGATGATTTTTCATGGTTTACATGGGTTTTATTTCTTGCTCACAAAGATGAATCATTTTCAGCATTTATGAAGTTTTACCAAAAAGTTTCAAATGAAAAAGTACTTCAGTTATTTGTATTCGTAGTGATCATAGTTCTGAATTTGAAAATCAGGATTTTGAAAACTTTTGCAATGAAAAAGGAATTGAACATAATTTTATTGTAGTTAGGACACCTCAACAGAATGGGATTGTAAAAAGAAAAAAATCGTACTTTAGAAGAAATGGACGCATTATGCTTTGTGAAAATGATTTGTTAAGATATTTTGGGCTGAAGCAGTTAATATTGCTTGTTATATTTTAAATCATGTTTTAATTCATTTGATTTTAAAGAAAACTTCATATGAGCTTTGGAAACAAAGAAAACCAACTTTAAAATATTTCGTGTTTTTAGTTGTAAATGTTTTATCATGAATAATGGTAAAGATAATTTAGAAAAATTTGATGCCAAGTCTGATGAAGGTATCTTCTTAGGATACTCTACATTAAGCAGGGCATACAGAGTTTTTAATAAGAGAACCTTAGTAGTAGAGGAGTTTGTACATATAATCTTTAAGAATCTGTTAACAAATCCTCTAGAAAAGAGGATGCTTTTGATGCATGTGCAGGTGCTGAAAAGTTAAAGAAGCTGACATTAGATGATCAACTTTCTCAACAAAATGAAAAAGATCAATACAAGAATAAAAGAGAAAAGGCTATACAATCGATACCAAGCATCTGAAAGAAAAGTGCCCAAAAACCAATCTTTATAAGGGCATTTTTGTAATCTTCCAACTCTTGTATGACATTATTATATTAATTAAAGGCATTTTTGTTTTAATCATACTGTTGTGTCTTATTTAAAGATTACGATGAACCCCATAGATTAGGACAAAGGAATTAGGGTTATGATGGAGATCATAACAGTGAGACCTAAGTTTCTATAAATACTAATCTAAAATATTCCTAGTTGTTGGATCATCGATTCGGGGATCGATGTTTTCAAAAAGACTAGCTTATCCTATATATGCTCTATGGAGAGGGTGGTTGGTCTCATAGCCACTTGTGTAGAGACACTAATACAAGGATAAGGGTGCTCATTAGGGTATGAGTTCACTGAACTGATCCGCATCGAGACTATCTTATGGAAGTCGTACTACTTGTCAAAGATAGTTCTCATAGTGAGAGTTGTGCAAGTAATCTCTAGACCTGAGGTCACCATGGTTCCTTATGCACACTAAGCCATGTTTTGGTTCATACTCATTAATGACATTGAGTCATGTACGGGGTGTTCTTGGATATGGTGGAAGGTGTATGAAGGATGTGAGTGGACCAACAAGGAATCGATCATTCTTAGTAAGAGGAATTGTTATCCCAAGTAATCTCTTCGATTGATGACTCAGGAAGTTTTGATAAAGCAAGATGAGATTAGAAGTAATTTCTAATCAGTCATCAGTAGAGTCTTCATTATCGAATAGAGATTCGAAATGATTAAGTGTTAGGCTTTGACATTTATCCATGCCCATCACTTAATTGGGATAATAGGAGATCGAAAGATTGAATTGCATGGTAACTTTTCACTGAAAGGTATTTTGATACTTTACACCAAATTTCTCATCTTCTGGGTAGGCATGACATATTGCTAGACATCAATCATGTCTTGTGGGTTATCATGAATCAATTAGATTGAATTCATGAGTCAATTCGAAAGCTAGTTCAAATTGGCAACTTAGGTCAGCTCAATTTGACCTAATTAGGTCAATCAGGTTCGATTGGATCAAATCGGCTCGAACCTAGACTAACTGCTAGCTAGATGTGGAACCCAAAGGGTCACACACATTAGGGAATCAACCTAGGAAGTCAATTGACATTTAATTAGGATCACGGGATCCTAATAGGTTAGCTAGATTGCACACTAGCATGTGTAGGTTGACCTAATCTCCTAATCCAATTGAATTGGGTCTGAAGGTTGCTAAATGGACTAACCAATTTATGGGATGCCTAAATTGGGTTGTGTCCTAAGTGGGACAAATTTATCAGTTTATCTGATATTTTTGGACACTTTATGCACCATATATCAAGAGTCCCAATGGCATGGGACTCTTGGCGCCTAAGTGATATCTCAGCATTCAAAAGGATGCAGAAGGACCAATAGACCTCCAACTTGAAAAAAATATATGGTCAGAAAATAGATATAATGCCCTTTCAAATGACACCCATATTGCAGATACTTTGACTAGGTCAAAGGTGGCATATGGCATGGAAAAAAGTTGATCGATAAGTGAAGAGTAGCGACTCTTCATAATTGGTGCGCAGAAAAGGACCTAAAGTCCTTCTATTTGGGACTTTGTTTCTAGATGAAGCAAGGCATCCCTTAGCCTCATCTCCATACCATTTGAATGGCTTATGACCAGTCAAAATGAGAGAAGAAGTTTTGTGGAAGGAGTTGGTGCATGAAGAGTTGCGACTCTTCATGTTTGACGCAATTATGAGAAGCAGAGTCCTTTACTTTAAGGTGTTTTGAATCCTTGACTCTTCTTACTCAAAAGCCATGTCCCTTGGCTTCATTGTAACTGGAAAATGCCAAGTGGCATATGGAGAAGTCGGATGAAAACTTGAAGGGACTTGAATGGGGTAGTTGGCGCAAAAAAAGGTCATGATGCTTCATTAATAAGACTCTTCCTATATGAAGAGTCTTATTTGATAAACTGAAAGGCTTATCATGGGCTGATGAGAAGGCTTATCTGGTTCCTCCCATTCTCCTATGAATAGGCTTCGGTGATTAGGCCGAAGGGTATCACAAAACTTATTTCTTTCCTACATTCCTACACTCACACTCTATTACACTCTCTTTTGTCTCTCTCCCTTGTCTTGTCTTAAGACAAATACTCCATTTTAAGACAAGGGTTTTAGAAAGTGAATTAGGAAGTGAAATTGAAAGTGAAGAGTATTTTAGAAGGGCTCAGAGTGCTCTACTAGAGGGTAAGGATATGAGCAAGGTAAAAAGGTTGTTGAAGGAAGAAAGTCTATCAAAAGAGTTCCAGTTGATCAAGCAACCTACTAAGGAGAGCTTCCTAGTTTGATTCCCATGTGGATCACCTCTGGAAGGCTTGCATTTGTGAGCCTAGTGAAAAGATAAGGAATTATCATTCCAGGTAGTCCTCATAACTCTAATTTAGTGACTTGTTGATTGTAGTGAATAAGGGAACTTGGGCTTTGGGTTTCTAGTTGTTAGGGTTTTCAAGAATGAAATTTTTTTGAGATTTATTCTTCCGCTGTGCCATAGAAAACCCTAGAAACCCAACAGCATCAAGATCTATCCAAGGAGTGGAGGTATGCTCATGGACATCCTAAGGAGTTAATCTTAGGTGATCCATCAAAAGGGGTAAGAACAAGATCTTCAATTAGAAATGAATGTGATTATATTACTTTTGTTTCTCAAGTTGAACCACAATATTTGAAGATGCTAAAAAAGACCGTAATTGGATTAATGCCATGCAAAAGAATTAAATCAGTTTGAAAGAAATAATGTTTGGACATTAATAGAAAGACCATCTAATATTTTAATTATTGGCACAAAATGGATATTTATGAATAAATTGGATGAAAATAGTATTGTAACTAGAAATAAAGCTAGGCTAGTTGCTAAAGGCTACAATCAGGAAGAAGGGATTGATTTTGATGAAATCTTTGCTCCTGTTACTAGACTTAAGGCAATTAGATTACTTGTAGCATTTGCATGTTTATGAACTTTAAATTATTTTAAATGGATATTAAAAGTGCTTTCTAAATGGTTTTATTGAAGAAGTATTTGTTGAACAACCACCTGGATTTGAAAGTCATGCACATTCTGATCATGTTTTTAAACTACACAAAGCACTTTATGATTTAAAACAAGCACCGAGCATGGTATGAAAGACTCAGCAAGTTTTTAATTAAAAATGATTTCTCTAGAGGCCATGTTGACACTACATTATTTTTAAAAAAGAAAAATGATGATTTATTAGTAGTACAAATTTATGTTGATGACATTATATTTGGTGCTACTAATGAACTTCTTTGTCAAGAGTTTGCCAAGCTTATGCAGGGAGAGATCGAAATGAGCATGATGGGAGAACTTAGCTTTTTTCTCGGACTCCAGATTAAGCAAACCAAAAATGGAATCTTCATCAACCAAGCTAAGTATACAAGAAAAATCTTAAAAAAGTTGGGATGGAGACTACCAGATCAATAGGTACACCTATGAGCCCCTCTTGTAAATTTGATAAAGATGAACATGGTAAATCAATTGATCAGAAATTATATAGAGGAATGATTGGCTCTTTATATATTTGATTACTAGTAGACCAGATATCATATTTAGTACTTGTATATATGCAAGATATCAGTCTTATCCTAAAGAATCTATCCTGTTGTTAAGCAATATTTAAATACTTATCTGGTATAATTGATATTGGTTTGAGGTTTTTTAGATTTATCTATTGATTTAATTGGATATTCTGATGTTAATTTTGCTGGGTGTAAATTAGATAGAAAAAGTACAAGTGAAAATTGCCAATTTCTTGGAGTTACTTAATCTCCTAGTTTAGAAAGAAAACAAACTTTAGTTGCACTATCCATAGCTGAGGCTAAAAACTTTCTGACCTGGAGACCTGGTACTGCGTCGGGCCGAAGTGTCTCAACCCCGGGAGTGCGGCAAGCTCTCGCCAAACTAGGAAGGCCCTTATAAAGTGGTCGAGGCACTCTCACATGGGGCCTACTATCTCGAGGACCTGGATGGCACCAGGTTCCCCCGAACATGGAATGCTTGTAATTTGAGGAGATACTTTCAGAAATGTAAATTTTTCATCCATTAGAAATAAAGACTTTCCTTTGCATAACGGGTTATTTGCCTTGCAGGAATGTCGCTGCCCGGGGCCCAGCTCTCCGGGAGGCCTGCCTCGAGCCCAGCTCTAAGGCATCCAAGCTCGAAGAAAAGTCCTCCGGCACCAAGACCTGAGAAGCCCTTAGGCACTCAAGTCCGGAGCCTAGCTCTCCGGCCAGCACGTCTCCGAGCCCAGCTCCAAGATGGCAACTCCTGAGCCATGTCCTCAGGCATTAAAATCCATAGCCCAGCGCTCCGGCTAGCACATCTCCGAGCCCAGCTCCAAGACGGCAACTCCTGAGCCATGCCCTCAGGCATTAAAATCCAGAGCCCAGCTCTCCGGCTAGCACGTCTCCGAGCCTAGCTCCAAGATGGCAACTCTGAGCCTCATCCTCCTCGACGTCAACGACCTCCAGAGGGGGGCTCCCATCCTGGCGGCAGCGACAGCCGATCTGGCCCAGATGACCACCTCGGGCTTGGGCACCGGGGCCATGTCATGCTGCCTTGAAGGCTCTGGGATGGGCTCGACCGCCCTCTTCAGCCTTCGTTCAGAAACCGGCATGTCTGGCCGGCCTGCACCGGCCTCGCACCATCATAAGCACGAGCCCTCTTTGGAGCGGGCTCGCTGGCTTCAGCTGCCTGCTCTCGTTCCTTGGAGAATGAGAGCAGCTCATCCATGGAGAATTTCATTCCTGCACCAAAGAAGATATGGTCAGTCCCAAGTTCAAAAAAAAAAAAGAGAGAGAAGAAGAAAAATGAAGAAAGAAAAAGGGAAGGGGTGGCCAAGTCGAACTCACCCGACTCCTGCATCGAGCCGACCTCGGCCTCATGGAGATTCCGCTCCGACAGCAAGACCTCAAGCGAGGGGATCTCGGTCGATCTAAGTAGCTCGTACAGGTCGAGGTCGGCTGCTTCGAAGGAGCAGTTCCTATTGGGAGACCGATCTAGGTCGCTCCAAACCCAATCGATCCCTTCGATCGAGGCAAAGAAATACCTACTCTTCCACCCCTTGATGGAAGAGGGGAGCTCGAACCTAATGCCCCGATGGCGTGAAGAAAAAGACCACGACCCCTCCTCGGTAGGGTGGCGTTTCAGGATGAAGAAGGCACTGAACAGGGAGAAACGAGCAACGATCCCGTGGAAGTGACATAGAACGATGAAATAGAAGATTGTTTTGATGGCATTGGGGACCAACAAGGCAGGAACAAGGCGGTAGTTGGCCAAAAAGGAGAGAAAGAAAGGATGGATAGGAAATCAGAGACCCCCAGCGAAGGCCTCCTCATAGAAAGCAATCCACCGAGGGCCACTAGATGTGACCCGCTCCCCGGACGAGGAACAGAAAGGTGGATGGACTCGGGGATGTCGTAGGCACCCCGGATGGTTGCGAGATCCTCGGCGGTGATCACGAAGCAATCCATCCGGGACCTGTCGACCGAGATGGTTCGGGTTCAGGAACAAAAGTAGGGGGAGGAACAGGAAGGAGAGCCAAGCAAGGTGGGGGAGCAGACCTGGGTTCCCTAATGGCTACAGGACAGTAGGAAGGTCTCCTACTGAACTCATAGCATGCCGCCACCTTTCCTTGTCAGAGGAAGAAGGAGTCCTCGATCGGGAGGGTCCAGCCTTGGCTTGGTAGGAAGGACGGAAGTTCGGGCCAAAATGATCCATGGAAGAAGAAAAGAAGGACGAAGGAAGACCTACAATGACCCCTAGTCGACGAGGAGGGAGAGGAAGAAGGAGCTATCCTGCTAAGAGTCTAAGGGGACGATAGCGACTGGAGGAGGAGAGGACCTCTGTATGACGTCGGGCGCAAAACATTTGAAAGAAAATAAGTCTCGAAAAATTTACCCTTCTTTTCGAGGCAACCACGCCCGACCATACCGTTACGACTCTTCCAAGAGATGCTCGCCACGTGTCGCCGATCGACGGGGCCAGCACCTCAATCCGACCCGGCCACTCTGACTTCCGTGCCCGCCATAACTATTCCACAGACGTTACCGCGTTGCACCCCCGCACAGGCTCGAAGGACCGTCGCGCGAAGCGCCACCGATATCGGTCATTATTACACCAGATTTCTTCGCCTTTCCACGTCAGCACCGCAATTACTCCTTCGCCTCGAGCGTCGTGCACCAAGGAGCCTCGGTAGTGGGGGGGAAATGATTGTAGCTAGATCGCTAACATGAGACGAGCAAACTGACGTGGAGTCCCCATCAGATTCCACGTTGGATTTTCAACATGGGCCCCTTCTCCGGGCTGAGCTCCCCCGGAGCGACAGGGTCGCCGGCCGGAGCCGAGCTCCGTCCTCCGCCAGGTCGGTTCTCGCCGGGTCGAGGATGCCTAGGCCAGAGCCGAGTACAAGTCCCCATCCAAGATGGACCCTTAAGGTTGGGCCCCGTGGCCAAGAGTCGAGCTCAAGTCTCCTCCGCCACGAGGAGCCCCTCCGAGGTCAGATCCCTGGGCTGGGCGTCACCTTGTCCTCCTCCGTCAGGTCGAGCTCGTCCGAAGCCGAGTTTCGTTGGTCCGGAGTCGAGCTCAGCCCTCCTCCACCCAACCGAGCCACCTCGAGGCGAGCCCCTCGGAGGCGGGGCCCCACCTTTCCAGCTCAGTCCCTAGCTCAGGTAGAGGCGCCAACCACCAAGGGAGCGGTGCCTCCTCTCCAAGGACAATGGCGAACCTCCCGAGGGTCGTACAGCAACGCCCGCCATGCCGCCATTAATGCCACGGCCGTCACCACACCAGAAGGAAAGGGAGCTCACATCAAGGCGCCATGCTCCCTGCAAACTGCCGTACTACCAGGGAAAAGACCCGACCGGATAGCATGAGTCTCGAGGGTGGCGACCTGCTGATCGAGATCCAGCCAGGCTTCCAAGAAAGGGGCAAGCAGAAGGAATGTAAAAAATCCAGAGAGGCATCCCCGGCTATCTGACAAGAGAGGCGTCCCGTCTACGGTACGATACCTCGTCGCACAATCTGACGACACGGAAAGATCCCTAGGCAAGCCAAAGTACAAAATCCAGCCAGAGTAAGCCAAAAGTAAGCAAGCAAAGAGAAACAAGGGAGAGAGGCCAGACAGGAGGATTCTACCACCTCGGCCATCACCTCTCCCAGCTCACTCTCATTTCCATACACACTACACTCACTCCTCCTAGCATGGAGCTCATCCCGAGGGGCTTGACCAGGAAGATCTATTCCCCTGGATTGTCACCGACTTGACCATTGGAGCGGCCTCGCCAGAATCCCCGGCCGGGTCACTGACGTTGTTTCTTGTAGGTCCGAGGAACCAGAGGCATCCCGACTAGGCGGACGCGCGACCCTCAATGCCACCAGCAGCTACGGGCCACGGTGATCGGGCAGCAACACTTGTAATTGCAATCTTCTTTGTACACCTGCTTCAATCTTTGTTCTTGCTGTCTTGAGGAATGGTCTTCCTAACAAAATTGGGAAAGGATCTGGGGAGGAATGTCTTCCATATTCAAAATATAGAAATCAACAGGAAAAATCAACTTATTCACCTGAACCAAAACATCCTCAACTACCCCTTCAAGATATGCATTAGAGCGATCAGCTAACTGGATAATTACACTGTTTCTTTTAATGGACCCAAATTCAGACATGCATAAATTGAATATGGCATAACATTTATGGATGCACCTAAATCTAGCATGGCATGTTCAAACTTAGTATTACCAATCACACATGGAATTGTAAATGTACTTGGATCCTTGTATTTTGGAGGTAACTTATGTTGAATCATTGCAGACAGATTTTCTCCCACACTAATTTTCTCATTACCTTTTGGCTTCCTTTTTATAGTACATAACACTTTTAGAAATTTTGCATACCTTGGGACTTGCTTAATTGCATCTAATAGAGGAATATTTACTTCTACCTTCCGAAAAGTCTCAAGGATTTCCCTTTCTTCATCTTCCTTCTTAAATTGGATAACCTGCTATGAAAACGAAGAGGAACAAAATGAGTAGAATTATGTACAACAGTTTGAGATTTTCCTTGGAAAAATTTTTAACATTGAATTTGGTTTCATTCTCCACTTGATCTTTCTTAGCCACTTCTAAAGGTTTCTGAGCGGAAGCTTCAATTTCTTTTCCACTTCATAGTGTAATAGCACTTGCATTCTTACATGGGTTTATGATCGTTTGAGAGGGCAATTTCTAGAGTCTTTAGTCTCAAGCTTGCTCACTGATGTTGCTAGTTGACTAATTTGCTTCTCCAAGTTTGAATGCTGTTTCTTATTTCACATTGAAATTGTTCTATATGGTTGCCAGCATCTTAACAATCTCATCAAGTGGCATATTCGTACTTTGCTTTATTTGCTACCTAGCTTGGAATGGAGGGTGGTACCGATTCTGAGTAGCTTGATTTCCATAGCTCAAATTAGGGTGATCTCTCCATCCAGGGGTGCACGAGTTGGAATATGGATCATATCTACGTTGAGGTTGCCCTGGAAAGCTACCTATGATATTTGCTTGCTGAACTGGTTTCTTTCTTGTAAAGTTGGACACATATCCGTAGCATGACCTATGACTGAGCAAATACCACATACCTGGACTTGCTGCTTATTTCCTACAACAAATTGATGCATAAGAGATATTAGTTCTTCAACTCTTTGTTCAAGGGAAGATGCACTTACCTCATTCGCTCTCTTACGTATATGATCTGTTCTTATCCCAAATTGTTGAGAATTCGCCGCCATGTTGGAAATCAAATTCTCCGCAGCATCCGGCGTTAGATTTACCAAGGCACCTCCACTAGCAGCATCAATCATACTCCTGTTCATTGGTATCAAACCTTCATAAAAATATTAAATCAAGAGCTGATCACTAATCTGATGATGAGGGCAGCTAGCACCTAATCTCTTAAATCGCTCCCAATATTCATACAAGTTTCTCCACTATTCTGCCGAATACCACATATCTCTTTTCTTATGTTGGCAGCTCTGGATGCAGGAAAATATTTCTCCAAAAATAACCGCTTCATTTCTTCCATGAATCAATAGAACTAGATAGAAGGTAGTACAACCAATCTATAGCCAAGTCTGCTAAGAAAATGGAAAAGCTCGCAGTTTGATTTGTTCTTCCGAAATTCTTGTGGTTTCATGCTTGAACACACCACATGGAACTCTTCAAGTGCTTGTGTGGATCCTCTCCTGCAAGACCACGAAAAATAGGTAATAAATGTATTAGTCTCGATTTTAATTCAAATGCAGCATCTAAATTAGGGTACTCAATGCACAAAGGTTGTTGATTTAAATCAGGGGCAGCCAACTCCTTTAAAGTTCTGTTATTTGTAGCCATGACTTCTTGATTTCGGAACCACTATCAGAATCTAATTCAAGAGCTATGCTGATGCCCGACGAAGACACAAGTGCTCTCCTAGATGTTGAAGTTCGCTCTGTCGAGGTTTGCTTGGCTTCTTTTCTTAATCTATACAAAGTTCTTTCAATTTTGGATCAAATTTTAATTCACCCGAATGATAGGTTCGAGTCATAAACCATAAACCAGCAGGAATTACCACAAAGTGCTTAGTCAAGACCTGCAAACACAAATAATTTGATTAAAAAAAAATTCAGTCCCCGACAACGGCGCCAAATTTTTTATGCTTGTCGATTTCATCAAAATTAATTACTGTTCACTAATTCTTATAATATTTCTTGTAATATTAGTGAGCCCAGGTCGAATCCTAGAGACTGAATATGATAATCAAATTTAATAATTAGACGGGGGTTTTTGAATAATTATGAAATTAACTAACTAATTATGCAAATAAGGAAAAACTTTAATTAAATAGTAGGTGTGTTTCAGATTCAATTTAAGTTTGATCAAGGGGTTTTGCGCTAATTAGCAGATTGATCATCACATTAACATATTATTTTTTTCTAAATACTTAGCCGAAGACTTACCTAGGAGCTAGATAAATCTAATCATCCTTACATTCATTAATTCAAGTCAAGCGCCTAAATTAAATTCTTACAAATGAACACCAATTGGTATTAAGCAATCCTCATGCATTCATTGATAGCATTACATACTAGGATGAAGCTAAGGATGAAGAACAATTTGACAAGTATAAATGTTTAATTCACTCTATATTTTTTTAGACAAAGTTGAAAACTGGGATCATAATCATTTTGCCTATGTACTACTTTAACCAAGTGTATAACAATTACGGATTACCAACTTTATTTAGCATTCAATCATATAGACAATCAATAATAGGCCTCTTAATCAATTAAACTATATAATAAATCAACAATAAAAATTAGAAAACACACAAAAAAATAATATTAAATTAATATCAAAATTTTATAACCATACTAACATAACTAGCTGTTGTTGAATCGAAACAAAAAAAATTACTCAGTCATGAAGGAAGAAAATAATATAAATTTGATTTGATTCCTTTCCTTGCCATATTGCAAAAAAAAAAAAATCTCTTGCTCTGGGTTCTGCACTGAACTCCCTCCCTGCAGCAAAATATTTTCTCTGTTCTATTGTCTTCCCTGTGTTGAGCGATGGCATTAATTTATAAAGAGGAATTAGATCCGTCGCAGATGGAAAAGCAGCATTGATTTCTTCCGGTTCTCATCTCGTTCTCGTGACAAACTCAACCACCACCCTCTCAAATCACTCAAAACGTAAACTCTTCAATGTTATCCGTCGATCCTTCGGTTTTGTCCATGCAAAGTCCGACTCTTCCATTCAGACATCCAGTCTCCTTAGAGATTGAATCTCCCGGCAACGTGTTGCAGCGACAAGTGGTGATGGGAAGAACTGGGACGGAGAACAGAGGACGGCTTAGTTCGGTAATGTGGAAGACGGTGGCGGGTGTGGTTGTTTGGGAAGAGGATGGCCACAGTGAACCGGAAAAGAGGCGGAAAGGGCGGCAGCTTGGCACGAAAATGGCGGAGACCGAACATTAAAATTGGGAGGATGAGGGGCGGCGACTCACGAGCATTTGGAGAAGGATTGGACGACGGGGGAGGTGGGAAGAATCCAAGAGTGCAGCAAAGAAGATGACTGTTTTTGGGGTTTTTCCGGCCATTCACGGCTTCTCCGGTAAGAGCGAAGGGTTCGGCGATGAGAGAAGAAGGCCCGGCAACTTTCCCGGCGAGAAGATGGCTTGGGTTGGCCTGTGGTCCACGGATCTGTTCCGTGGACCAGCAACAATGGCAGAAATGAACTGTCGGGCGTTATGGACCAATTAGTATTTAAATCTCGTGCTTTAAAAAGCGTGCTAATTCACAACCAAACTATTAATTCCTTCAAAAATCATTTCCCGACTTGATTGAAGTTCGAATTGCACACCGTTCGCGCCGTTGGATCCCAAAAATCGCGCTCTAACAACTTCATTGAACACCATTTCTTCAAATTTTGACTCTACGATTTTTAAAAAATCTACGAGAAGTAAAAGGATTAAATTAAATAATTCTGAAAATAATCCTCGAACATAAACTTACGTATTAATCATCACAATAAGATAATAAATATATCAAATAAACCAAATATATGAAGAAATATGATATATAATTGTCATTATCAAATTCTACCATACTTAACTTTTGCACGTCCCCGGGCAACTAGCTATACAATTTACTAAACACATTAAATAAATCACAACTCACTAAATTCCCCCAATAATACCATACAGATATTATATACCATAAATCTTAAACAGAATCAAGAATTCAAATGCCAAAACACAATATGAATTAAAATACTTAACAAATTTAAACCGAGAGAAACAATAAATCTTCATTCAAAAAGTAATTAACAAGTTGGTAAATACTCATAGGTCACTCTCAATTCACTCAATTATTTGAAGGATGAAAAAGAATTTCACTCAAAATTCAATTCAAACTAAATCACTATCATAGGCTTGCTTGCTCATCCCAATCTCCATCACTTGTATCACTTGTCACACATAAATCCAATGGTCTTTAATTAGGGTTGTAATGGGGTTTAGGTCAGGTAGGAATAAAATGAATACTGAGGTTAAACCCAAGAAACTAATAGAACATTAAGACATTAATTGAGTAAATCAAGACAATAAATGCTCCAATATTCAACCCTTATAGTTTCTTCTTCTCATTTGCTACATAGACTGAAAATGTTTCATGATGAAGAAGCATATGTCTGTAAACACTATGCATAATTGATAAGACATGCGGATTTCTTGAACTGAACTTGCTGCCGAGGTCATGGTATCCGCATATATTTGTGATCTTCCGCATTATCTCATCAATCATAACTTTCTATTTTTCTCCTTTTTTTTTCTTTTTTTTCTTTTTTTTTTTTTTTTTTTCAGCAAAAAGAAATATTGAAACATGGCAAGAACATTACTCCCATTACATTCCATTTGATCAAAAGAGAGGTATAGCAATCAACAGTAGCTCTCCCACACCTATTCAATACACATTTGTCTCAAAACCATCAAACAAATCTCAATGCTCTCTTCATTAGCTTTTGAGGTAGGTTAAATATAAGGATAATAAACGCTTAAGGCTCATAAATACAGACTTTAATAAACAAAAGAGTTTAAAAGCTCAAAATGGGTTCACTAAAGTTAATTGATTCAAGGTTGGCCATTTAAGCTAAGTGGTGTAAAATCCTATATGTCATTGTCATTTCTATGTATACATGTGAATTTAGTAACCTGGACTAGCATTTACAAGCAAGTTCTAGAGTAACGTAGTATGAAGAACATACTTATAACAGAAACTGTATATGTATAGGTCCAAAAGCTCACCCAAACATGTTTTTGGTCTATCAAATAAGTTAATACATTTCAAAATCAAGCTCAAGTCAACTTTTAGCCTAAATATACAAGTTATTCATTCAATCATGTTATGACACTCTTATCTTAATTTAGTCTAAGTTTATAGCACATAATCCATATATATCATTGGAAAAATATCTTAAAATCACTCAAATATTTTTTTTCTTCTTTTATTATTATTTTTTTATCCAACTCTCAATGCAAAGCCTAAATAAAAAGAAAAGACAAAAAATATATTTAATACCTAAAAATATAAATAGAGAAAGGATAAAGAATTCAAATCTGATCATTGCCAGTTAGCCTCCCTTGGGTTGCCTCCCAAGCAGCGTATTTGTTTAACGTCGTTAACCTGACGTTGCAGTTCTCTTCAATCTGAATAAACTGGATCCTTAGTTGCACTTCATTGATCGTATGCTCCTTAAAATCTTCATAAAATGGTTTGAGTCTATGTCCATTCACCTTGAATACTTTATTAGTCTCGAAACTCTGCACTTCAACTGCACCATAAAGAAACACATTAGTAACTTTAAAAGGACCATCCAACGAGAACGTAATTTACCAGGCATTATTTAAGTCATGAATTATGAAGCAAAACTTTTTTCCAACCACAAATGCTTCCTAACAATCATTTTATCATGAAATGCCTTTATCTTATCCTTGTAAATTCTTGAATTCTCATATGCTTCAAGTCTTAACTCTTCCAATTCTTGTTGATGTGGCTAGATCATTGACGTGGGAAGGGCAAACTGACATGGAGTCCCCATCAGACGCCATGCTGGATTTCCAACATGGGCCCCTTCGCCAGGCTGAGCTCCCCCAGAGCGACGGGGTCACCTGCCGGAGCCGAGTTCCGTCCTCCGCCAGGTCGGTTCCTGCCAGGTCGGGGACGCCTAGGCCGGAGCCGAGTACAAGTCCCCACACAAGGCGGATCCCTTAAGGTCGGGCCCGTGGCCAGGAGTCGAGCTCAAGTCTCCTCCGCCACGAGGAGCCCCTTCGAGGTCAGATCCCCTGGTCTGGGCGGCACCTTGCCCACCTCCGTCAGGTCGAGCTTGTCCGAAGTCGAGTTCCACTAGTCCGGAGTCGAGCTCAGCCCTCCTCCGCCCAGCCGAGCCACCTCAAGACGAGCCCCTTGGAGGCAGGCCCCACATTTCCATCTCGGTCCCCAGCTCAAGTAGAGGCGTCAACCACCAAGGGAGCGGTGCCTCCTATCCAAGGACAACGGTGAACCTCCCGAGGGTCGTACAACACCGCCCGCTATGCCGCCATTAATGCCCACGGCCGTCACCCACACCAAAAGGAAAGGGAGCTCACATCAAGGCACTATGCTCCCCGCCAACCTACCATACCACTAGGGAAAAGACCCGATTGGATAGCACGAGTCCCAAGGGCGGTGACCCATCGATCGAGGTCCAGCCGGCTTCTAGGAAAGGGGCAAGCAGAAGGAATGTCAGAGCGTATAGAAGCTTCCCCGGCTATCTGATAGGAGAGGCATCCCGTCTACGGCACGATACCTCGTCGCACACGTCTGACGACATGGGAGATTCCGAGATAAGCCAAAGTAAAAAACCCAGCCAGAGTAAGCTAAAAGTAAGCAAGCAAAGAAACAAGGGAGAGAGGCCAGATAGGGATTCTACCACCTCGGCCATCACCTCTCCCAGCTCACTCTCATTTTCATACACACTACACTCACTCCTCTAGCGTGGAGCTCATCTCGAGGGGCTCGACCAGGAGGATCTGTTTCCTGGGTCGTCATTGACTTGACCGTCAGAGCGCCCCCGCCAGAATCCCCGACCCGGGTCACTGACGTTGTTTCTTGCAGTTCCCGAGGCATCAGAGGCATCCCGAGTAGGTGGACGCGCGACCCTCGATGCCACCAGCAGCTACGAGCCACGGCGATCCGGGCGGCAACAGATTGGCACGCCACGAAGGTCGGCCAGAATGATTTTCGATCTGGTTCAAGCCCTACTCGGATAGTTTGTCAGGAGGATGGTGACCACTTGGGCGAGGGGTGCCTCTCCCTGCCGTGTGGAAGAGTCCCCTTCCACGGGAACCCGCACGGTCCGGGTACGGAGCCACCCACCCGGTTCAACCGCCTCCGCTAGAAGTCCAGCTGACCGCACTTGCAGCAGATGCACACTCTCACTGCAGTAGTGCGCCAGCTCCAACACTAGCATCGATCCCTGGCTACTCACCAGCAGCCAGAGATCCTCGCGGCCCATGCCGCAGCACCCCATGACAGCCTGCGTTCCTTCATGGGAGGCTTCACAGCCGCGGGCCGTTACAGACCTCCGGGGTAGTCATCAAACTCCAGTAAAGCAACGGCGGGCCGAGTTCGCTGACAAAGAGAGCTGCTCACCACACCTTGACTGGGGGGCATCTAAACCCCGCCAAGGCAGAAAGGGCAAAGCCCCTCGTCATGGCACCACGCGCACCCATGTCCTTCCCCGCCTCTCTCAGCAAAGGGGTCGACGGATGAAGCCATCAGGCGCATGGCAGAGAATCGCCTGGAGGAGCATGACCACAAACTGGTGGAGCTGTCCCACTAGTTTGCTAACTTGTCCGACTCTACTAGCAAGCCAGCAGGCTATGACGTCCGCCCTCCGTTCCCTCAGGAGATCCAAGGGGAGTCGATTCCCCACCAGTTCCGCATGTTGCAGGTGGATTTCTACGATGGGACCACCAACCCCTGGACCACCTGGAAAGCTACCGGGCCCTCATGAGGGTCCAGGGGGCCACTGATGCTCTCCTGTGCATCGCCTTTCCTGCTACTCTCCCGAAGGTGGCTTGGGTATGGTTCACACCGCCTTGAGCCGGAAAGCATCAACTCCTTTGCCTAGCTGGGGCAGAGGTTCATGGCTCACTTTGATGCCTGTCGGAAGATGCCACGGGAGGCGGACAGCCTCTTCTCCATCAGGCAGCAAGACCGCGAGCTGCTACGGGACTACATGGCTCGCTTCAAGGCTGCCACGCTGGAGATCTACAACCTAGAGGAGCCGGTCGCAATGCTGGCTCTGAAGCGAGGGCTCAGGACCTCTCGCCCAATCTACTCGCTTGACAAGAAGCCCCGAAGACTTACTCCGGGCTCCTCTCCCGAGCTTAGAAGTACTGTGTCGAAGGAGACGGATCGTACAAGGAGGGAGCTCGATGGGAAGCCGTTGAAGAGGCCGGCCCGCCGAGGCACCTGGGGCATGGAAGCCAGGACCGCCAGCTCAGAGCTCCCGGCCGGGACCAAGGCCATGAAGCACTCCATCTCTAAGGGGAGTTTCACCCCCTCCTCGTCCCCAGAATGAAGATCCTCATGGAGATCGAAGGCGAGACCTATCTGAGGCGCCCACCGCCATTGAAGCCGTCCTTTAGCCATGACAAGATGAAGTACTATCGTTTCCACCGTGACCATGGCCACGACATCGAGGAGTGCCACAATCTCAAATGGGAGATCGAAGAGCTCATCAAGAAGGGCTACCTCAGAAGATATGTGGGGGGCATACCTCAACCAGAATCTTAGGCGCTCGTCGCCCTCTCACCAGTCCGGCGATCGACAATCGCCCTACAAAGAAGTCGATGGGGATGATCGTTGAGGAGCCGAGCACGTACCCAAGAGGGCCCGGGGGGCAGGGCATCTAGAGGTTATACTCTCCTTTATGAGGGAAAGGGAAGACGGGGAGAGTATGTAATGATGCTGTGGTTGTCGAGATGACGATCGCAAAGCATCCCGTAAAATGCATCATAGTAGATAGTGGAAGCTCCCCGGATGTGCTTTTCTACGATGCCTTCTCCAGGATGAATCTTTTCTCTGTTCAGCTCAAGCCTATACATACCCCCCTTGTTGGTTTCACGGGAGACTCCGTAAGGATGGAGGGAGAAATCACTCTCCTAGTCACTGCCGGGACCCCACCTCGGTAGAGTACCATCATGATGACATTCACGGTTGTCAGGCTTCCTTCACCTTACAACGTTATTTTGGACCGACCTGGGCTCAATCTTCTCGACGCTGTTGTCTTTACCAAGAGATTGCTTGTACAATTCCCAACCCCTTGTGGTATAGGAGAGATGAGGGGTACACCCCAGCCGGTGCAGCACTGCTTCCAAAGCCTTCCTGGGGCCCGGGCGCCTGAGGAGGACTCCAAGGCAGATGAGCTCTACCAAAGGGTTCAGGACCCCAAGGGGGCCCGACCGAGCGCCTACTTTCTTACCAGCTCAGGGCCGACTAGACGAAGACCGTGTAGATCGAGGCCAGCTACCCGAGAAGGAGAAGGCTTCGCTGATGGAGTTCCCTGCGGGCGAACGCAGATGTGTTTGCCTGGATAATGGCGGACATGCCAGGTATTCTCCCTGAAATCATCACCCACAAGCTCAACGTCGATCCGAAGCATAGACCAGTTCGACAGAAGAAGAGAAGCTTCGCCCCAGAAAGGCAGGCGGCCATTAACGAGGAAGTGGAGAAACTTTTGGCCGCCGGCTTCATCCGAGAGGTGCAATACCCGAGCTGGCTGGCGAACGTGGTGATGGTGAAGAAGAACAATGGCAAGTGGAGGATCTGTGTAGATTACACCGACCTCAACAAGGCATGCCCAAAAGACAGCTTCTCGCTGCCAAGGATAGATCAGTTGGTGGATGCCACCTCAGGGCACAGGCTGCTCTCCTTCATGGATGTGTTCTCTGGGTACAATTAGATCCGAATGCACCCGGGGGACGAAGAGCACACTGCCTTCATTATTGACCGAGGGATATACTGCTACAGGATGATGTCCTTTGGCTTGAAGAATGCTGGAGCCATGTACCAACGTTTGGTCAACAAGGTCTTCAAGGACCAGATTGGCCGGAACGTGCAAGTGTACGTGGACGACATGCTCGTTATGAGCAAGCCGAGCTCAGACCACGTCGCCGACCTTGCCTAAGCCTTCACAATCTCTGGAAGCACCCAATGAAGCTCAATCCAGCAAAATGCGCTTTCGAGGTGGTGGCTGGAAAGTTCCTCGTCTTCATGGTCACCCAGAGAGGCATCGAAGCGAACTTGAAGAAGGTTCAGGCGATCCTTGATATGGAGCACCTGACATCCAAGAAGCAAGTTCAACGTCTGACAGGGAAGGTCGCAGCCTAAGAGTCGGTTCATCTCGAGGTCGGCTGATCGTTGTCTCCCTTTCTTCAAGGCATTGCACAAAATGCATGACTTCACCTGGACTGAAGAGTGCAAGATGGCCTTTGAAGAGCTGAAGGAGTTCCTGGCCTCCCACCTCTTCTATCTAGACAGGAAGAAGGAGAAGAGCTCCTACTTAACCTGGCAGTTACACCCGGGGCCGTCAGCTCAGTCCTCATTCGCACAGATCAGGACAGCTCTCAAAAGCCGGTGTACTACACCAGCAAAATCTTCCGCGACGCAGAGATCAGGTAAACCCACTCCGAGAAACTCATTTTTGCACTAATCATGTCTGCTAAGCACCTCAGGCCCTACTTCCAAGCGCATCCCATCGTGGTTGTGACCGATCAATTATTGAGGACCATACTAGGCCACCCCAAAACTTCCGGGAGACTGGCTAAATAGTTCTTGATGCTGAGCGAGTTCGACATCGCATACCGGCTGAGGTCATTGCAGAAGGCCCAAGTCCTAGCCGACTTCATGGTCGAATGTACAGGGCCCCTCGAGGAGCCAGAGCGGACAGCCCAGGAGAGCCAAACTGAGCCCGGACCACGAGAGGACCCTTGGATCCTCCACGTGGACGGTGCCTCCAATTCCGACGGAAGTGGAGCGGGCCTCATCCTCGCCAATTTCGATGGAGTGGTGATGGAATGCGCTCTCCACTTCAAGTTCGCCACCACAAACAACCAGGCGGAGTATGAAGCACTCCTCGCGGGCCTAAAGGTATCCCGTGAGCTGGGCGTCGAAAACTTGAAGGTTTTCACCGACTCCCAACAGGTTGCCGGACAAGTCTCCGGAGAGTACGAGGCCTGAGATCCCTAGATGGTGAAGTACCTGGAGAAGGTTTGTTCGAGCATGGCAGGCTTCTGTTACTTCCATATTTTCCACATCCTCCTCACGAAGAAAATGCTCGTGCGGATGCATTGTCGAGGCTCACAACCCTATCGAACTCATCCCTGGGGCGTGCCTACGTTGAGTATCTCAAGAATCCAAGCTACGAGAGCCCAGAGGAGGTGCAACAAGTAGCCCATGAGCCGAGCTGGATGGACAAGTACATCAAGTACATCCAAGATGGCCTCCTACTAGAGGACCGCAGAGAAGCCGACCTCATCAGAAGGAAGGCCACCCGTTTTGTTCTAATGAACGGTCATCTCTACCGTCGATCTTACTCCTACCCACTCTTCTAAGTGCCTCAGACCCAGGAGGCAGCCTTCGGGCTAGGGAGATACACTGAGGGCCGCTGTGGGAAAACCATGTATAGGGAGAAGGACCCTGGCGTACAAGGCTCTTCACTAGGGATACTTCTGGGAGATGATGAGGGAAGACCCCGCCGACTTCGTCAAGAAGTGTGACAAATGCCAATGCCATCCCACATTACAGCGCCTGCCAGCTGCACCGATCTCCCAGTTGTCATCTCCCTGGCCTTTTGCACAATGGGGGATGGACATTCTAGGACCGTTCCCCACCATGCTAGGGCAGCAAAAGTTCCTGCTAGTGGCGATCGACTACTTCACCAAGTGGGTCGAAGCAGAGTCGCTAGCTCGGATTACAGAAGCTAATGTTCGACAATTCTTTGGAAGTCTGTCATTTGCCACTTCGGACTCCCCAATTGCATCACACCGACAATGAGCGGCAGTTCGACAACTGGGAGTTCGAAGAGTTCTGTGCCGAACACAGCATCCAACATAGGTTCACCTCGGTAGCTCATCCCCAGACAAATGGGAAAGCCGAGGTGACCAACTGGACCATCCTTCCCCTTTATAACTTGGATTTTTATGGAACATTGTAGGGCACTCCTTGATCCTCTCTTCAAGAAAAATTCTTGCCATCCTGGCTTGGGTTTATCTGGAAAGAAGTTGGCTCCTCCTGGATTGAGGTATCTTGATGGATTTCTCCCCCAAGTGGTGCAAGAAAAAGGGAACTTACTTCTTATGGTGTGGGGACTAAAGACACTGGATGGAGATGTGGCAGGGAGTGTGGCACCCATTGTAGCTGGACCATGGAAGAAAAAATATGGCACCCTATGGCAAAGGGAATGGCGCCAACCTGGACCTGGACTTGGACTGAGTCAACATGACTCAACAAAAATTGAAATGACAAAATTACAGACTCAAAATTGGGTTGATCAGGTCAATCCTTATTACAACCCTTAATTTTCTTGGGCAAGGTCAATTAGAGATCCAGATGGAACCCTGAAGTCTTTTTCTGATTTGGTGCTCGCACCACAAGATGGCAACTCCTGAGCCATGTCCTCAAGCATCAAAATCCAGAGCCCAGCTCTCGGCCAGCACGTCTCCGAGCCCAGCTCCAAGACAGCAACTCCTGAGCCATGTCCCCAGGCATCAAAATCCGGAGCCCAGCTCTCTGGCCAGCACATCTCCGAGCCCAGCTCCAAGATGGCGACTCCTGAGCCATGTCCTTAGGCAACAAAATCCGGAGCCCAGCTCTCCGGCCAACACATCTCCGAGCCCAGCTTGAGATGACAACTCCTGAGCCCCGACCTCATGCACTCAAGCCTCGAGCCCAGCTCCAAGGCATCCAAGCCCGGAGAAAAGTCCTTCGGCACCAAGACCTGAGAAGCCCTCAGGCACTCAAGTTCGGAGCCCAGCTCTTCAGCCAGCACGTCTCCGAGCCTAGCTCCAAGATGGCAACTCCTGAGCCATGTCCTCAGGCATCAAAATTCGGATCCCAGCTCTCTGGCGAGCACATCTCCGAGCCTAGCTCCAAGATGGCAACTCCTGAGCCATGTCCTCAGGCATCAAAATCCGGAGCCTAGCTCTCCGGCCAGCATGTCTCGGAGCCTAGCTCCAAGATGGCGATCCTGAGCCATGTCCTCAGGCATCAAAATTCGGAGCCCAGCTCTCTGGCCAGCGTGTCTCCGAGCCCAGCTCCGAGATGACAACTCCTGAGCCCTGACCTCAGGCACTCAAGGCTCGAGCCCAGCTCCAAGGCACCCAAGCCCGAAGAAAAGTCCTCCGGCACAAAGACCTGAGAAGCCCTCAGGCACTCAAGCCTCGAGCCCAGCTCCAAGGCATCCAAGCCCAGAGAAAAGTCCTTCGGCACCAAGACCTGAGAAGCTCTTAGGCACTCAAGCCTTGAGCCCAGCTCCAAGGCATCCAAGCCTAGAGAAAAGTCCTCGGCACCAAGACCTGAGAAGCCCTCATGTACTCAAGCCTTGAGCCCAGCTCCAAGGCATCCAAGCCACGAAAAAAAGTCCTCCAGCACCAAGACCTGAGAAGACCTCAGGCACTCAAGTCCGGAGCCCAGCTCTCTGGCCAGCACGTCTTCGAGACCAGCTCCAAGACGGCAACTCCTGAGCCATGTCCTCAGGCATCCAAATCCGGAGCCCAGCTCTCTGGCCAGCACGTCTCCGAGCCCAGCTCCAAGATGGCGACTCCTGAGCCATGTCCTCAGGCATCAAAACCCGGAGCCCAGCTCTCCAGCCAGCACATCTCCGAGCCCAGCTCCGAGACGACAACTCCTGAGCCCCGACCTCAGGCACTCAAGCCTCGACCCCAGCTCCAATGTACCCAAGCCAAGAGAAAAGTCCTCCGGCACAAGACCTGAGAAGCCCTCAGGCGTTCAAGCCTTGAGCCTAGCTCCAAGGCATTCAGGACCTGAGAATCCCTCAGGCACTCAAGCCCGGAGCCACCATTCTCCGGCATCGGAGTCTCGAGCCCAGCTCCAAGATAGTGAGGCTCGAGCCCATACAAGATGGAGCTCCCCTTTTCGACCTCCCCGCACTGAAGAAAAAAAAAAAAAGAAAAGAAAAGGAGGAGAAGGGGGGAGGAGAGAAAACATTCACACCACGAGAAGAAGAAAAAGCCATATTGGCCGAACTATTTTCATTACTTGAAAGAAATACATTACATTATCCCCGAGCCCTGACAAGCCAGGCAGCCTGGTCCAACAAAAAGAAGAAAATTCCTACAAGGAGTCCTACCCTATTGAGCTGGCTCCTTCCTTGGGCGGTGCACAGCTGTGACTTCCCCCTCCTCCACCTCTGCTGTGGGGGCACCTTCCTGAGTGGCCTTCGCCGAAGGGGCTGGTTCAGCTGCTGACACTACCAGGATCGACTTAGCTATCTCCACCTCTAGCACTGGTTCGACCGTCATCGCCACCAAGGTTGGCTCGACATGGCCAGGTGCCTCTGGGGCCACCTCTGGGAGAGGCCCGGCTGGAGCGGCTCCCTGTCCCGCTGCAGCCACCGCCGAAGCTAGAGCTTCTTGCCAGGAGCCCGGAGCATGACCAATCGCCCTCGAAGAGGATCCCCCGTAGCTGAGTACGGTAGTAGGCGAACCCCTTGGTGAAGGAGTCCATCGCCGCCTCCTTGATGTCCTTTATGTATTCGGGGGAGGCCTTGAAAGGGGCCACCGCATCGGTGGCCTCCTTCCTTGCGGCCTCCGCCCGGTGCCTCGCCTTGGCCAGTTGCACTCCCGTGCGCTCAGCCTAGCGTATCGCCACCGCCATCCCTTCTCGGCGATCTAAGTAGAACGGGCGGCGGCGGTAGCCTTCTCCTCTGCCTCCGCGACCCTCTTCTCAGCGGCCGCCGCCTTCTTCTCAGCAGAGGCAGCCCTTTCCCTTTCCACCTCCGACTCGGCCTGGAGCTCCTTCAACCGGGTCCTCTTCAACTCAAGCTCCCTCGAGCTCCTCTTGATCCGAGCGGTGTCGGCGACCTCGGCCTTGAGGCTCTTAACCTTCAGTTTAGCCTCCCAGATCTCCTCATCCTTCCGACCCGTCTCGGTCCTCAGGGACTCGAGCTCCACCTGCCACTCCTTGTCCCTTTTGGCCCAGTTATGGTAGTAATCCCGGATGAGGATCTGTTCTCTTCCTTGCTGCATCAAAGAAAGCCCATCAGCTATGATGCTAAAGGAGGTCAGAAGCAAAAAAGATGGGCAAGAGGAACTTACAGCATAGAGGTTGGCGAAGGACGAGCTAACGACGTCACCCAGAAGTCTCCCGCTCCCTTCCCGCCGGTCACAGGACTGGACTGAGAAGTCCATCATCCGCTCGGCGAGGCTCGGGTCCTTCATCAAGGAGATGTGGGCCCCAACCGGAAAGGGACTCGGTGGTAGTCCCTACCTCTCTTTCCGTCGACTCGGATACCTCGGTGGCGGAGGGTGCCTTCAACACCAATAGCGAGCTCGGCGCTGCTTCGGACCACACCTGGGGCACCGACCTCGCTTCTTTTGGCTCCTCATCCTCCTCGATGTCAACGACCTCCGGAGGGGGGGCTCCCACCCTGGCGGCAGTGGCAGCCGATCTTGCTCAGATGACCACCTCGGGCTCGAGCACCGGGGCCAGGTCGTGCTGCCTTGAAGGCTCCGAGATGGGCTCGGCTGCCCTCTTCAGCCTTTGTTCAGGAACCGGCACGTCTGGCCTGGCTTGCACCAGCCTCGCACCATCATTGACACGAGCCCTCTTCGAAGCGGGCTCGCTGGCTTCAGCTGCCTGCTCTCGTTCCTTGGAGAACGAGGCAGCTCATCCATGGAGAATTTCATTCCTGCACCAAAGAAGATACGGTCAGTCCCAAGTTCAAAAAGAAAAAAGAGAGAGAAGAAGAAAAATGAAGAAAGAAAAAGGGAAGGGTGGCCAAGTCAAACTCACCTGACTCCTGCATCGAGCCGACCCCGGCCTCGTGGAGATTCCGCTTCGACATCAGGACCTCAAGTGAGGGGATCTCGGTCAATCTGAGCAGCTCATATAGGTTGAGGTCAGCTACTTCGACGAAGCAGTTCCTATTGGGAGACCGATCTGGGTCGCTCCAAACCTAGTCGATCCCTTTGACCCGAGGCAAAGAAATACCTACTCTTCTACCCCTTGATGGAGAGGGGGGAGCTCGAACCTAATGTCCAGAGGGCGTGAAGAAAGAGACCACGACCCCTCCTCAGTAGGGTGCATTTCAGGATGAAGAAGGCCCTGAATAGGGAGAAACGGGCAACGATCCCATGAAAGTGACATAGAACGATGAAACAGAAGATCATTTTGATGGCATTGAGGACCAACTGGGTGGGAACAAGGTGGTAGTGGCCAGAAAGGAGAGAAAGAAAGGATGGATAGGAAATCGGAGACCCCCAGCGAAGGCCTCCTTCTAGAAAGCAATCCACCGAGGGCCACCAGATGTGACCCGCTCCCCGGACGAGGAACAGAAAGGTGGATGGACTCGGGGATGTCGTAGGCACCCCAGATGGTCGCGAGATCCTCGACGGTGATCACCGAAGAAATCCCTCCGAGACTTGTCGACCAAGATGGTTCGGGTTCAGGAACTAGAGCAGGGGAGGAACAGGAAGGAGAGCCAAGCAAGGTGGGGGAGCAGACCCGGGTTTCCTAATGGCTACAGGACCGTAGGAAGGTCTCCTACTGAACTCATAGCGTGCTGCCTCCCTTTCCTCGTCAGAGGAAGGAGTTCTCGACCGGGAGGGTCCAGCCTCAGCTTGGTAGGAAGGATGGAAGTTCGGGCCAAAATGATCCATGGAAGAAGAAGAGAAGGACGAAGGAAGACCTATAATGACCCCTAGTCGACGAGGAGGGAGAGGAAGAAGGAGCTAACCTGCTAAGAGTCTAAGAGGATGATAGCGGCCAGAGAAGAAAAAGGAGAGGACCTCTGTACGATGCGGGCATGAAAGATTTGAAAGAAAATAAGTCTCGAAAAACTTACCCTTCTTTTCAAGGCAAACTATGCCCGACCATACCGTTACGGCTCTCCCAAGAGATGCTCGCCACGTGTCGCCGATCGACGGGGCCAGCATCTCAATCCGACCTGGCCGCTCTGACTTCCGTGCCTGCCATAACTGCTCCTTAGACATGACCGCGTGGCACCCTTGCACAGGCTCGAAGGACCGCCGTGCGAAGCGCCACCAATATCAGTCATTATTACACTAGATTTATTCGCCTTTCCACGTGAGCACCGCAATTACTCCCTTCGCCCTGAGCGCCGCATGCCAACGAGCCTCGATAGTGGAGGGAAAATGATGTAGCTAGATCGCTAACGTGGGGCGGGCAAACTGACTTGGAGTCCCCATCAGATGCCATGCTGGATTTTCAACATGGGCCCCTTCACCGGGCTAAGCTCCCCCGGAGCGACAGGGTCGCTCACCGGAGCCGAGCTCCATCCTCCGCCAGGTCAGTTCCCGCCGGGTCGGGGACTCCTAGGACATAGCTGAGTACAAATCCCCATCCAAGACAGACCCCTTAAGGTCAGGGCCTGTAGCCAGGAGTCGAGCTCAAGTCTCTTCCGCCACGAGGAGCCCCTCCGAGGTCAGATCTCCTGGGCTGGGCGGCACCCCCGCCCTCCTCCGTCAGGCGAGCTCGTCCGAAGCCGAGTTCCACTGGTCCAGAGTCGAGCTTAGCCCTCCTCCGCCCAGCCGAGCCACCTCGAGACGAGCCCCTCGGAGATGGGGCCCACCTTTCTAGCTCGGTCCCCAACTCAGGCAGAGGCGCCAACCACCAAGGGAGCGGCGCCTCCTCTCCAAGGACAACGACGAACCTCCCGAGGGTCATACAGCAGCACCCGCCATGCCGCCATTAATGCCCACGACCGTCACCCACACTAGAAGGAAAGGGAGCTCACATCAAGGCGCCATGCTCCCCGCCAACCTGTCGTACCACCAGGGAAAAGACCCGACCGAATAGCATGAATCCCAAGGGTGGCGTCCTGCCGATCGAGGTCCAGCCAAGCTTCCAGGAAAGGGGCAAGCAGAAGGAATGTCAGAGCGTATGGAAGCTTCCCCGGCTATCTGACAGGAGAGGCATCCCGTCTATGGTACAATACCTCGCGCACATGTCTGACAACACGGGGAGATCCCGAGGCAAGCCAAAGGAAAAAATCTAGCCAGAGTAAGCCAAAAGTAAGAAAGCAAAGAAACAAGGGAGAGACGCCAGACAGGAGGATTCTACCACCTCGGCCATCACCTCTCCCAGCTCACTCTCATTTCCATACACACTACACTCACTCCTCCTATTATGGAGCTCATCCCGAGGGGCTCGACCAGGAAGATCTGTTCCCCTGGATTGTCACTGACTGACCGTTGGAGCACCCTCACAAGAATCCCCGGCCCGGGTCACTGACATTGTTTCTTGCAGGTTCCGAGGCACCGGAGGCATCTCGAGTAGGCGGATGCGTGACCCTCGATGACACAGCTGCTACAGGCCACGGCGATCCAGGCAGCAACACTTGTAATTGCAATCTTCTTTGTACACCTGCTTCAATCTTTGTTCTTGCTGTCTTGAGGAATGGTCTTCCTAACAAAATTGGGGCAGGATTTGGGGAGGAATTGTCTTCCATATTCAAAATATAGAAATCAACGGGAAAAATCAACTTATTCACCTGAACCAAAACATCCTCAACTACCCCTTCAAGATATGCATTAGAGCGATCAGCTAACTGGATAATTACACATGTTTCTTTTAATGGACCCAGATTCAGAGATGCATAAATTGAATATGGCATAACATTTATGGATGCACCTAAATCTAGCATGGCATGTTTCAAACTTAGTATTACCAATCACACATGGAATTGTAAATGTACTTGGATCCTTGCATTTTAGACGTAACTTACGTTGAATCATTGTAGACAGATTTTCTCCCACACTAATTTTCTCATTATCTTTTGGCTTCCTTTTTATAGTACATAACTCTTTTAGAAACTTTTCATACCTTGGGACTTGCTTAATTGCATCTAATAGAGGATATTTACTTCTACCTTCCGAAAAGTCTCAAGGATTTCCCTTTCTTCATCTTCCTTCTTAAATTTGGATAACCTGCTATGAAAAGGAAGAGGAACAAAATGAGTAGAATTATGTACAACAGTTTGAGATTTTTCCTTGGAAAAATTTTTAACATTGAATTTGGTTTCATTCTCCACTTGATCTTTCTTAGCCACTTCTAAAGGTTTCTGAGTGGAAGCTTCAATTTCTTTTCCACTTCATAGTGTAATAGCACTTGCATTCTCACGTGGGTTTATGATTGTTTGAGAGGGCAATTTTCTAGAGTCTTTAGTCTCAAGCTTGCTCACTGATGTTGCTAGTTGACTAATTTGCTTTTCCAAGTTTGAATGCTGTTTCTTATTTCATGTTGAAATTATCTGTATTGGTTGCTAGCATCTTAACAATCTCATCAAGTGGCATATATAGACTTTGCTTTACTGCTACCTAGCTTGGAATGGAGGTTGGTACTGATTTTGAGTAGCTTGATTTCCATAGCTCAAATTAGGGTGATCTCTCCATCCAGGGGTGCACGAGTTGGAATATGGATTATATCTATGTTGAGGTTGCCCTGGAAAGCTGCCTATGACATTTGCTTGCTGAACTGGTTTCCTTCTTGCAAAGTTGGACACATATCCATAGCATGACCCATGACTGAGCAAATACCACATACCTGGACTTGCTGCTTATTTCCTACAACAAATTGATGCATAAGAGATGTTAGTTCTTCAACTCTTTGTTCAAGGAAAGATGTACTTACCTCATTCGCTCTCAAGTATATGATTTGTTCTTATCCCAAATTGTTGAGAATTTGTCGTCATGCTGGAAATCAAATTCTTCGTAGCATCCGGTGTTAGATTTACCAAGGCACCTCCACTAGCAGTGTTGCCCAGAAATGGAGCCCAAGAGGAGGGGTGAATTGGGTCTTTTAAAAAAATAAAACAATAATGTGATGGTCCAGTGGTGTTTGTGAGTAATAAATTTAATGCACAAGATTGAATGCAGCGGAAAACAATAAGTGAATAGCAATAACCAAAGAGCAAGAGAGAAAGAGGGAAATCACACACAAACATAAGGTTTATAGTGGTTCGGTGCAAACCTAGCACCTACATCCACTCCCAAAACCCTTGGGAATTTTACTAGAATCCAAACAAGATTACAGCTGACTTGTTTTTCACAAGGCTCACAAGTCAAAACCTAAGTTGGTTTTGTCACCTAGGCTCACCAACAAACCTTAATACTTGTTTTGTTTTCGGGCTCACAAGTTAATCCTAGTTGGTTTTATTCCTTTGGTTCACCAACAAACCACAATAACCTTCTTTAAGACACCCTTGAAAGCAAGGTCAAAACACAAGATAAAAATAGATATACAATTTAAAACTAAGACAAACTCTCTTCAGAGAGTAGAATGGAATCTTTGAAGCTCAAGTTGATGCTTTGTCTTGACTCTTCCTTGGAATATCCTTCAAAAATGCTTCTTTTGGAATGATGTAAGGATGAGCTTGTAGGCGTTTTCAGGGAATCAAACTATAAAAGGCTTTTGATGTGGAGTACTTGAGAGAATATAGGCCTTTTGGCTTTTGAATGGACTTCAATACACTTCAATGCCTTAGAATGAGGTTGGTGGAGGTTAAATACACCAAGAAACTTCCAAAAAATGGTTTGTGACCATTGGAGCCTCGGATCTAGCCGTTGGGAGCTTGAAAAGCAAGTTCTACAAGTCAGAAAAATTGATCCGTTAGAGCTGTCAGGCTTCAAGTGTCGACACTTGGCTGTCAGGTGTCGACACTTGATTTCTAGGTGTCGACACTTGAACTTTCAAGTATCGACACTTGATGCATAGGTGTCGACACTTGACACAAAAATTCTTAAATGGCAAAGTTCTGTATTTTCAAAAATCTCAGGCCTTAAGTCGACACTTGGAAACATAAGGATTGACACTGGTGTCGACACTTGAGTACTGGGTGTCAACACTTGGCATGCCAAGGATTTTTGTTCGTGCCAAATGCTAAAGTGTCGACACTTGGCTTCCCAGGTGTCGACACTTGAGATTGAAAAGCTCAGATTCAAGTGCAAATTAGCCCAAAACATAAATATAAATTTTGAAACTTAAATGGATCGTAAACATATAATAATTAAACATGTAGATGCCCTTTTTCATGAATATATGTCTAGGTTTGCGAAAAATGCTCCGTGCCATGGCGTGCCATGATATATAAGTTTTTGAGATTTTGAGGTGTTTCTTCCTGAAAACTCATAACTTGAAATACATTAGTATACAATATGCACTCAATGTTTTGTTATTCATCAAAATCACTGGGTGGAGCCAACAATCTTCCCCTTTTTGATGATGACAAAACCTTGAGTAAAATAGCGTTAAGTTTCAAATTTCTACTGTTATAATTCATGAATATGAATGTAAGTCCATATGAGCCATAATTTTCAGGGTTAGGAAGAATCAATCTCCCCCTTAATTAGATATTTCTAATCAGAACAAATAATATGTTATTTCAGGATATCAGATCATATTTGAAAATTTACACAAACAAAGTGGAACCACAACAATTTATGCATTCATACAATCTTTACTATTACTCTCCCTTTGTGTCAATCATTAGAAAGGGGAATAACCTCCCCCTCACAATGAGCATGGATACAAAAGATGGTAGAGTATCAAATATGACAGGTATCAGAGCCAAAAAGATCCAAAGAGAGGATCAGAGCTAAAGAAATAAATTTAACCAATTAATCATAAATAATAACACTAAACTGAAATATATAACTGATAAGAGAAGTTTTCAGTACAAAATTTGCTGAGTCATCAGCAAAAACTGAAACATATAGAAAGTATCAGAGTCATACAATAATCAGAAACATACAAAGTAACATGAAACATAAAAGACATACAACAGAAGAGACAAAAGACATAAAAGACATCTGTGAGGCTAATCCTCATCAGATGGAATCTCAAGACTAAAAGGAGCACTGATCATAGATCTAGAGGCTAAGGCCCTAGGAGGTCCCTGGGCTAAAGTCCGACGACTCCTAGTGCAGCTAGAAGGACCTAAAACGAGTACAACCTAGATGATCTGGTGGAAGGGGGGTAGAGAAGATCAGCTGGTGTAACAAAGTCTGGTGTGGAATCAACTAAGTCAGTAGATGAAGGAGTAGCTGGGGTAGTGGGAGGATCGCAACTAACCACCTCAAAACCATTTGCATAGTCCACTGTACTGCCACTGCCAATAATCTCTATAGCTCTGTCCTCATCCATATCTGCCTGATCATCACCATCAACTGTATCAGCATGGTCACTCTGGTGATCATCATCACCATCATCATCATCATCATCATCATCATCATCAGAAGATACAACTACAGGGGCTACTGAACGTATAAGGGATCTTATAAATCCTCAATACGAGTGAAGCCCTCCTCCATAGTCCTACGGAGTCAGCATGCTCCGAGGTAGTATGTGCTCGAAGAGTCTCAATCTCACTGCGTAGCTGAGTCAACTCCTGATCTCAGTAAACTGCTCTCTAGTGCTCCTCAAAGGATAATCCAGTAGAAGGTGGTGGAGGAGCCGAAGTATCAGGTGTCGAAGGCTCTGCTTGTGTCGATGGAATATCAATAGGAGGAAAACTAGCTGGCTTAGATGGTCCTGCCTCTACCTCTTGAAGCTCATCCTCCTCATCTGGCTCCTGGCCAGACTCTCTGTGCACCCACCGATCTGCGACTAGTCTATACCCATACGGTGCAAAGACCTCTCATCATAGACATCTGTATGTAGTATCTCCTTGGGGATCTCCCCCTCCAACGATACTCCACAAGCTCTAAATATCCTGGTCAGAGCCATACCGTAGGGTAAACAATGACGGTGCTGAGTCGTGGCATCGTGCATCTGTACTAACATCAATGATGGAAGGTGATCTGCCTCCTCTCTGTCAGACAAGTCATCACCATCAGCTCTCTCTCAGTAATGAAGTCGAACCTCCCAGTCTTTGGCAGAAGAATACGAGCCATGATGTGGTGTAACAGACGCATCTCCAAGGATAACTGGTTCGCGATGACTATAGACACACCATGAACATCCTCTCGCTCGAGGATACACCTAAATGCTGCCTCCCTGTCATCTACTGTAAAAATACTGACTCCACTATGGGGGATCTCCCAGACTCTACTCAGTAGCTCTGCAGAAAGAGAAATCTGAACTCCTCTCACGGTCGTAGTCCATAGAAGTCGTCGACAGTCCATAGCACCGTAGAACTCCCTTATTAGATGAGGGTAGTACCTCTCTGCATAGTGCAGAAGGGTACTAAACCTGCATTAGTGAGCACCTGTCGTAAGAGAAAGTGGTGCCGATCGAAACAATCCAAGTTGACTCTCCTCCCAGAGGCCACTAACTTCCCTGCCATCCTCTCTGCAGGGGGAAACTCGGTGTAGCAGAACTGCTAGCATGTCCAGAATCAAATCTAGCCTTCGATCTCTTCTCTACACCTCGACTAGATCTCTCCCTAACTGCAAGTCTCTTCCTGGGACCCATCACAGCAAGCTGACCAAGAAGGTTAAAGAAATATAAATTAGGGGGACATTTTCAACTAGGCACAAACAAGATAAGCTTAGGAAACTAGGCTTTCCAAACTTAGAGTTTCTAGATTTTAAAGAATAAGCTAAGTTTTGAAAAAAAAATTAGGATAAATCAATTTAAGTTGTAAAATACAGGAAATTGAAGATGAATTACTTTTGTCAAAAGAATTCGAGGATAAAATTATAAGAATTGGGTGTGAAATTTTTTAAATTATGAGAAATCGAGGGTCAAATAACAAATTAGGGTTGATCCCATCAAAATACTTTGATCAAAATAATCCCATCCTCTTTTTAAGTCCAGAAAAAATTAGTAAACTTAAATAAATTGAAACGTATAACATAAACCTATGGTTTAACAAAATTCATTTGTGTTTAAGGTCAAAACCAAGAAATTAATCAACAAAAATCAATGAAAACATTGAAAAACTCTTCCCACATGAATAAAATCCAAAAAATAGTTGGAAAAAACGATTTTAGACAAAAATCCTAAGATTTTTCGACCAAAAATCAATCCAACAGTGTTTAAAAAAAAAAATGGACGAAATAAGTGGGAAACGATCAAAATCTGAAGGAAATCTAAGAGGAATGCAATGAAGCTTGATTCCTTCAAATGGAATCCTAAAACAAAGTAAAGCTTGGGAAAATCCGATTGAAATGAGTTAAAACGGTCGGAAAAACCCAAAAAAACAAGCTTCCATGGTTTGAAAATAAAAGAAAGAAAACGAAAATAGTGAGGGAAATACCTGATTTTTGAGGTGAAAATGGGAAAGGGAAGGTTGGAGGTTCATGGAGCTTGGGGGACCACTTTTGCTTGAGAGGACGGGGGAAAAAAAAAAATGAAACCAAACCGTTCGGTAAACCCTAAAAAATAGAAAAACTTTGCGAGTGTCGATACTTGGGATTTGTCAAGTGTCGACACTTGATCAGGTGTCGACACTTCGCAAAACCCAAGTGTCAACACTTGGCTAAGAAAATCCCAAAAAAAGTCGAAAAGTTTTCAAAAAATCTTAGAAAATATTTAAAAACTTTTGGGGCTCAAAGCAAGTGTTTTTGAGTGAAATGACTTGGATAAAATGAAAACTGTGAAAGTTCTAGGAGAATGGGTCAATGACACCTAACTCTCTTCTAATCAGATAGAACCTTTCTTCACTCAATGGTTTGGTAAACACATCTGCTAACTGATCATCAGTACATACAAAATCAAGAATAACATTAGAGTTTTGTATATGATCTCTTATGAAATGATGTCTTATTTCAATGTGTTTACTTCTTGAATGTTGCACAGGATTCTTAGTTAGATTGATTGCACTAGTATTGTCACATCTTATGGGTCTTAGTTAGTTAATGCTAAAATCTTCGAGTTGTTGTTTGATCCAAAGGATTTGAGCATTACCGCTTCCAGCTGCTATATATTCAGCTTCCACCATTGATAAAGCAACTGAATTCTGTTTCTTGCTACTCCAAGAGATCAAATTTACTCCAAGAAACTGACAGGTTCCACTAGTACTTTTACGATCAAGTTTACACTCAGCAAAGTCAGCATCAGAATAAGTAATCAATTCAAATGAAGAATCTCTAGAGTACCATAAACCAATTCAATTAAGCCAGATAGATATCTAAGTATGCGTTTAACAGCCAAAAGATGAGACTCTTTAGGATTAGACTGATATTAGCACACATACAGATGCTAAACATGATATCTAGCCTACTGGCAGTAAATATAGCAATGAACCGATCATGCCACGATATAATTTTTGGTCAATAGATTTACCTGATTCATCCTTGTCAAGTCTACAAGTAGAGCTCATAGGGATACCTAAAGGCTTAGTGTTCTCCATCCCAAATCTTGAGTATTCTTTTGTGTACTTTGCTTGGTTGATGAAGATCCCCTCTTTGGTTTGCTTTATTTGGAGTCCGAGAAAGAAATTTAGTTCTCCCATCATGCTCATCTCGAACTCACCCTGCATTAACTTTGCAAAATCTTGACAAAGAGATTCATTAGTAGCACCAAATTTTATATTATCTACATAGATTTGTACTACTAGGAGATCATCAATCTTTTCTTTAAAAATAAAGTTTTGTCTACATTACCTCTAGCAAAATCATTTTTGAGCAAGAAAGAGCTTAAACGATCATACCAAGCTCTAGGAGCTTGTTTCAAACCATACAAAACTTTATGAAGTTTGTAAACATGATTTGAAAATTCAGAATTTTCAAAACCAGGAGGTTTCAACGTAAACCTCCTCTTCAATCAGACCATTTAAAAAGGCACTTTTAACATCCATTTGAAATAATTAAAATTCATAAAGCAAGAAAAAGCCAACAATATCCTAATTGCCTCAAGTCTAGCCACAGGAGCAAAGGTTTCATCAAAATCTATCCCTTCCTCCTGATTGTATCCTTTGGCAACTAGTCTAGCCTTATTTCTAGTAACAACACCATTTTCATCAAGTTTATTTCGAAAAACCCACTTTGTACCAATAATTGAAGTATTTGAAGGCCTATCTACTAATGTCCAAACATTGTTCCTTTTGAATTGGTTAAGTTCATCTTGCATAGCATTTATCCAATTACTATCACATTCAGCTTCCTCAATAGTTTTAGGTTCAATTTGAAAAACAAAAGCTAAGTAATCACAGATATTTCTAAGGGATGATCGAGTACTTACACCTTTAGATGGATCACCAATAATTAGTTCTTTTGGATGTCTATGAGCATACCTCCATTCTTTTGGTAGTGGATCAACTGTTGATGTGTTTTCATCACCTTATGCTTGATCTCCTTTAGTGTTTTGATCATCTTTCTGTTCCTTGGTAAGCTCTTCATGTTGTTTACACTTTCAGTTTTCTTGCTACCTGTTTCATCAGAGAGTACATCTCTTTTCTCGAAGATTTTGGTTAGATTCATCAAACACCACATGTATGGATTCTTTAACAACAAGTGTTCTTCTGTTGAAGACCCTGTATGCCTTACTAGATGTGGAGTAGCCTAGAAAGACTCCTTATCTGATTTGGCATCAAATTTACTTAAATTATCCTTACCATTGTTTAAGATGAAACAACGGCATCCAAAAACACGAAAATAACGAATTGAGGGTTTTCTACCCTTCCAAAGCTCATAAGGTATTTCTTTAGAATCGGTCGGATTAAAACTCGATTTAAAACATAGCATGCAGTATTTATGGCTTCCGTCCAAAAATATCTAGGTAAGTCATTTTCACAAAGCATGGTGCGTGCCATTTCTTAAGAGTTCTATTTTTTCTTTACTACCCATTTTGTTGAGGTGTCCTAGGTGCAGAAAAATTATGATGAATGCCATTTTCAATACAAAATTTATCAAAATCAGCATTTTCAAATTCGGTTCCATGATCACTTCTCAAAGATACAATTGAAAACATTTTTCATTTGAAACTCATTTATGAAATCTAATGAATTCAGAAAAACATTCATCTTTATGTGCTAAAAACATGATCCATGTAAATCGTGAGAAATCATCTACAATAACTAGACCGTACTTCTTACCTCCCAAACTAGATGTTCTAGTTGGCCCAAAGAGGTCCATGTGAAGCAACTCCAAGGGTCTAGATGTAGAGATTACTTCTTTTGGTTTGAAAGAGGATTTGGTTTGTTTTCCAAGTTGACATGCACTGCAAATCTTGTCTTTTTCAAATTGAGTTTAGGCAAATCCTTTATCAAATTCTTTTTGCTAAGTTTTGAAATCAAATGCATGCTTGCATGTCCTAGTCTGCGATGCCAAAGCCAACTAGTTTCATCGATCTTGGCTTCCATTGCCACTAGGCATTGACCATTTTGAATAGGGAGATCATCAAGATCAACCATATAAATATTGCCATACCTATGACCAATGAACTTGATGCCATTGTCATCTAAACTAGAAACAATGCACAAAGAAGATTCAAAAATAACTTTAAAATCCTTGTCGCAAAACTGGCTAATACTAAGCAAGTTATGTTTCAAACCATCAACATATAAGACATTATCAATGTAAGAAGAAGGGGTGATATGGACTTTACCAATACTGACAATTTTGCCCTTTCCATTATCACCAAAAGTTACATTGCCACCATTTTGATATTCGAGCGATGAGAACTGTTCCACATCTTCTGTCATATGCCTTGAGCAACCGCTATCAAGGTACCACATTCTTTTCTTGTTGGTTGCAAGGCATACCTGCATAAAGATCAAGTGGAGACTTTAGGTATCCAAGCCATCTTGGGTCCTTTTAGTTAGTGGCATTGGTTCCTTTTGGAACCCAAACTTTCTTAATATTTTCAATCTTCTTTTGTTGCACATATAAGATTATGCCCTTTAGTACCACATTATAGCAAGTAATGGATGAAGATGCAGGCACAAAGAAATTTTTAAAAAGTTTTTATTCTTATGAGTTCTAAATCCTAAACCTGCTTTATCAAAAAAAGCTCTTTGATTGATCAAAAGCAAATTCAATTTTTTAGAACTATAAGTAAATTTATCTACAAAAGGTTTTAATTTTTAATTTCTTCTTTATATCTTTTATTTTCATCCAAAATTTCTTTGCTTTGTTTTGAAAAATTTTCATTTGAAAGTGAAGAACTTTTCTTTTTCAAAACTTCTTTTTCTTTTTCAAGAGCTACAATCTTATCATTTAATTTTCTTATTGAAAAAGAAGGCATTCATTTTCATCTGAAAGCTTATCATTTGTTTTGGCTAATCCAAATTTTGCTTTTTAAATCTTTATGTTTTGATTTTAGTTTTTGAAATTCTATGACTAATTCATCAAAAACTTCATGAAGCTCATCAAATGTAAATTCATTTTCTATTCAGAATATACCTCATCATGATCCACCATTAGATAGAAGTTTGCCACCTCCTGCTATTCTTCCTCAGAACTGGAGTCCTCACTATCACTCCAGGTTGCCATCATGGCTTTCTTTCTCAACTTTCTTCTGCTTTTCTTGAGCAAGGGGCAGTCTATCTTGAAATGCGGGTTTCTTGCATTCAAAACAAGTGGGGCTCCTTCTCCTTTCCTTGTCTTTCTCTTTACTTGGCTCACCTTTCAGAGGTTTCTTCTTGAAGTTGAACCTTTTCTTCCTCATAAACCTTCTGAACTTTCTCGCCATTAGAGCCGTCTCATCTTCTTCATCATCTTCTTCCGAGTCATCGCTTGATTCTTCTCTCGCAGTAGATTTGAAGGTGATTACTTTCTTCTTTTTGTCGACTTCCACATTCTTTTGTTTAGGGAGAGCTCATAGGTCATCAGTGAGCCCAACAGTTGTTCAAGTGGAAGAGTGTTGACATCCTTGGCTTCTTCAATAGCTGTTACCTTTGCATCCCAAGAAGACGGTAAAGACCTGAGGAGTTTGTTCACAAGTTCACCGTTAGAAATATTTTTCCTAGGCTTCTCATGCCATTCACAATATTTGTGAACCTAGATACATCTCACTAATAGACTCAGTAGGTTCCACCACTAATGAGATCAGTAGGTTTCTATTTTAAACATTTCATAGTATGAATAAGCATGTAATCTTGATTGTTTTCACTAGGTGTGTACCTCATGGGTAACCTCAAGTATATCCCAAATCTCCTTGGCGGAGAGACAATTAGATATTCTATTAAATTCACTTGGGTTAAGAGAGCAAAATAACAGATTCATAGCCTTAGCATTGAGCTCAATTTGCTTAATGTCATTCTCATCCCAATCATCTTCCATCTTCGAGTGAGAATGCCATTAACCAACATTGTAGGCTGATGAGGACCTTTTACAAATGTCCTCTACAAATTATAATCAAGAGCTTGAATAAAAATGCGCATGCGTATTTTCCAATACGTGTAATTTGTGCCATTGAAAAGTGTGGGGACGATTTGAAGCTTGACCTTCAACTACACCCATTCCTATTGGGGCTGCCATGATCTTTCACTCAAGATCCTTGGACCTCCAAGAGAGTACCGATGCTCTGATACCACTTGTTGCCTAGAAATGGAGCCCAAGAGGGGGGGTGAATTGGGTATTTTTAAAAAATAAAATAATAATGTGATGGTCTAGTGGGTTTGTGAGTAATAAATTCAATGCACAAGATTGAATGCAGCGGATAACAATAAGTGAATAGCAATAACCAAAGAGCAAGAGAGAAGAGGGCAATCACACAAAAAACACAAGGTTATAGTAGTTCGGTGCAAACCTAGCACCTACATCCACTCTCCAAGCTATCCTTGGGAATTTCACTATAATCCAAGCAAGATTACAGCTGACTTATTTTTACAAGGCTCACAAGTCAAAACCTAAGTGGTTTGTCACCTAGGCTCATCAACAAACCTTAACACTTATTTTGTCTTCAGGCTCACAAGTTAACCATAGTTGGTTTTATCCCTTGGTTCACCAAAAACCCACAACAACCTTCTTTCAAGATATCCTTGAAAGCAAGGTCAAAACATAAGATAAAAACAGATATACAATTTTAAAAACTAAGACAAACTCTCTCAAGAGTAGAATAGAATCTTTGAAGCTCAAGTTGATGCTTTGTCTTGACTATTCCTTGGAATATCCTTCAAAAATGCCTATTTTAAAATGATGTAAGGATGAGCTTGTAGGCTTTTTCAGGGAATCAAACTATAAAAGGCTTTTGATGTGGAGTACTTGAGAGAATATAGGCTTTTTGGCTTTTGAATGGGATTTCAATACACTTTAATGCCTTTAGAATGAGGTTGGTGGAGGTTAAAACACCAAGAAACTTCCAAAAAAATGGTTTGTGACCATTGGAGCCTCGGATCTAGCTGTTAGGAGCTTGAAAAGCAAGTTCTGCAAGTCAGAAAAATAGATCCGTTAGAGCTGTCAGGCTTCAAGTGTCGACACTTGGCTGTCAGGTGTCGATACTTGATTTCTAGGTATCGACACTTGAACTTTCAAGTATCGACACTTGATGCACAGGTATCGACAGTTGACAACAAAAATCCTCAAATGGCAAAGTTCTGTATTTTTAAAAATCTCAGGTCTTGAGTCAATACTGGAAACCTAAGTATTGATACTTGGTGTCGACACTTGAGTGCTGGTGTCGACACTTGGCGTGCCAAGGATTTTGTTCGAGCCAACTGCTGAAGTATCGACACTTGGCTTCCCAAGTGTGACACTTGAGGACTGAAAGCTCAGATTCAAGTGCAAATTAGCCCAAAAACATAAATATAAATTTTGAAACTTAAATGGATCGTAAACAAATAATAATTAAAAACATGTAGATGCATTTTTTCATGAATAGGTGTCTAGATTTGCGAAAAATGCTCCATGCCAGCGTGCCCATAATACATAAGTTTTTGAGATTTTGAGGTGCTTTCTTCCTGAAAACTCATAACTTGAAATACACATTAGTATACAATATGCACTCAATGTTTTGTTATTCATCAAAATCACTAGGTGGTGCCAACAAGCAGCATCAATCATACTCCTGTCTATTGGTATCAAATCTTTATAAAAATATTGAATCAAGAGCTGATCACTAATCTAATGATGAGGGCAACTAGCACATAATCTCTTAAATTGCTCCCAATATTTATAAAGTTTCTCCACTATTCTGTCGAATACCACATATCTCTTTTTTTATGTTGGCAGCTCTGGATGCAGGAAAATATTTCTCCAAAAATAACCGCTTCATTTCATTTCATGAATCAATAGAACTAGATGGAAGGTAGTACAACCAATCTATAGCCCAAGTCTGCTAAGAAAAATGAAAAAGCTCGTAGTTTGATTTGTTCTTCCGAAATTCCTTGCGGTTTCATGCTTGAACACACAACATGGAACTCTTCAAGTACTGTGTGGGTCCTCTCCTGCAAGACATGAAAAATAGGTAATAAATGTATTAGTCTCGATTTTAATTCAAAATGTAGCATCTAAATTAGGGTACTCAATGCACAAAGGTTGTTGATTTAAATCAGGGACAACCAACTCCTTTAAAGTTCTGTTATTTGCAGCCATGACTTCCTTGATTTCTGAACCACTGTCAGAATCTAATTCAAGTGCTATGCTGATGGTCGACGAAGAACAAGTGCTCGCCTAGATGTTGAAGTTCGCTCTGTCGATGTTTGCCTAGCTTCTCTCCTTAATCTATGCAAAGTTCTTTCAATTTTTGAATTAAATTTTAATTTACCGAATGAGAGGTTCGAGTCATGAACCATAAAACAGCAGGAATTATCAACAAAGTGCTTACTCAAGACCTGCAAACCACAAATAATTTGATTAAAAAAAAATTCAGTCCCCGACAACGGCTCCAATTTTTTGGCTTGTCGAATTCACCAAAATTAATTACTGTTCACTAATTCTTATAATATTTCTTAATATTAGTGAGCCCAGGTCGAATCCTAGAGATTGAATATGATAATCAAATTTAATAATTAGATGAGGGTTTTTGAATAATTATAAAATTAACTAACTAATTATGCAAATAAGGAAAAACTTTAATTAAATGTAGATGTGTTCATATTCAATTTAAGTTCGATTCAAGGGATTTTGTGCTAGTTAGCAAATTGGTCATTGGTACATAAACATATTATTCTTTTTTTAAATACTTAGCCGAAGACTTATCTAGGAGCTAGATAAATCTAATCATCCCTATATTCATTAATTCAAGTCAAGCGTCTAAATAAATTCTTACCAATGAACCAATTGATATTAAGCAATCCTCATGCATTCATTGATAGCATTACATACTAGGATGAAGCTAAGGATGAATAATAATTTGATAAGCGTAAGTTGTTTAATTCACTCTATGTTTTTTTTAAAAATTGGGATAATAATCATTTTGCCTAAATACTACTTTAACCAAGTTGCATAATAATTACAGATTACGAACTTAGTTTAGCATTCAATCATGTAGATAATCAATTAATAGGCCTCTTAATCAATTAAAACTATATAATAAATCAATAATAAAAATTAGGAAACACAGATATCCAGCTAAATAATAATATTAAATTAATATCAAAATTTTATAACCATGCTAACATAGTTAGCTGTTTCTTGAATCAAAATAAAAAAAATTATTCAATCATGAAAAAAAAAAAAAAAAAAAAATTAATTTAACCTTCATTTGCTTGCCGTACTGCGAAGAAAAAAATCACTTGCTCTGGTTCCTGCAAACAGCAAAATATTCCTCTCTGTTCTATTCTCTTCCCTGTGTTGGGAGATGGCATTAATTATAAAAGAGGAATTAGATCCGTCGCAGAGGAAAGCAGCATTGATTTCTTCCGGTTCTCAATTTTCCCGGTTCTCAATTTTCGTTCTCGTGACAAACTCAACCACCGCTCTCAAATCACTCAAAACGTAAAATCTTCAATGTTATCCGTCGATCCTTCGGTTTTGTCCATGCAAAGTCCGACTCTTCCATTCAGACATCCAGCCTTCCTTAGACATTGAATCTCCCGGCAACGTGTTACAGCGACAATTGGTGATGGGAAGAATGGGACGGAGAAACAGAGGATGGCTTAGTTCGGTTATGTGGAAGACGGTGGCGGTTTGTGTTGTTTGGGAAGAGGATGGCCACAGTGAACTGGAACAGAGGCGGAAAGGGCGGCAGCTTGGCACGAACATGGCGAAGACCGAACATTAAAATCTGGGAGGATGAGGGGTGGTGACTCAACGAGCATTTGGAGAAGGATTGGACGACGGTGGAGGTGGGAAGAAATCCAAGAGATGCAGCAAAGAAGATGACGGTTTTTGGGATTTTTCCGGCCATTCACGGCTTCTCCGGTAAGAGAGAAGGGTACCGGCGATGAGAGAAGAAGGCCCGGCAACTTTTCCGGCGAGAACACGGCTTGGGTTGGCCTGTGGTCCACGGATCTGTTCCGTGGACCAGCAACAATGGCAGAAATGAACCCCGAGCGTTTATGGACCGATTAGCATTTAAATCCCATGCTTTAAAAAGTGTGCTAATTCAGGCACACCGTCATGCCGTTGGGTTCCAAAAATCGTGCTTTACAACTCATGAGCACCATTTTTTCTGACTCTACGATTTTTAAAAAAATCTACGAGAAGTAAAAGGATTAAATTAAACAATTCTGAAAATTAATCCTCGAACATAAACTTATGCATTAATCATCACAATGAGGTAATAAATATATCAAATAAATCAAATATATGAAAAAATATAATGTATAATTATGTCCTTATCAAATTTCACCTACTTAACTTTTGCACGTCCTTGGACAACTAGCTATACAATTTACTAAACACACTAAAATAACTCAACTCACTAAATTCCTCCAATAATACCATACAGATGTTGTATACCATAAATTTTAACAGAATCAGAATTCAAATACCATAACACAATATAAATTAAATATACTTAACAAATTTAAACCGAAAGAAACAAGAAATCTTCATTCAAAAGTAATTAACAAGTTTGGTAAACACTCATAGGTCACTCTCAATTCACCCAAGTGTTTGAAGGATGAAAGAAGAATTTCACTCAAAATTCAATTCAAACCAAATCACTATCATAGGCTTGCTTGCTCATCCAATCTCCATCACTTGTATCACTTGTCACACATAAATCCAATGATCTTTAATTAAGGTTGTAATGGGGCTTAGGTTCAGGGTAGGAATAAAAATGGATACTAAGGTTAAACCCAAGAAACTAATAGAACATTAAGATATAAATTGAGTAAATCAAGACATTAAATACTTCAATATTCACCCTTCTAGTTTTTCTTCTCATTTGCTACATAGATTGAAAATGTTTCATGATGAAGAAGCATATGTCTGTAAACACTATGCATAATTGATAAGACATGCGGATTTCTTGAACTGAACTTGCTGCCGAGGTCATTGGTATCCCCATATATTTGTGATCTTCGTATTATCTCACCAATCATAACTTTCTATTTTCTCCTTTTTTTTTCTTTTCTTTTTTCAGCAAAAAGAAATATTGAAACATGGTAAGAACATCTTACTTCCATTACATTTCATTTGCTCAAAAGAGAGGTATAGCAATCAACAATAGCTCCCCACACCTATTCAATACACATTCTTGTCTCAAAATCCATCAAACAATCTCAATGCTCTACTAGCTCTTGAGGTAGGTAAAATATAAGGATAATAAATGCTTAAGGCTCATAAATATGGACTTCAATCAACAAAAGAGTTTAAAAGCTTAAAATGGGTTCACTAAAGTTAATTGATTCAAGATTGGCCATTTAAGCTAAGTGGTGTAAAATCTTATATGTCATTGTCATTTCTATGTATACATGTAAATTTAGTAACTTTGACTAGCATTTACAAGCAAGTTCTAGAGTAACCTAGTATGAATGAACACGCTCATAATAGAAAATGTATATGTATAGGTCCAAAAGCTCACCCAAACAGTTTTTGGTCTACCAAAATAAGTTAATAAATTTCAAAATCAAGCTCAAGTCAACTTTTAGCTAAATATACAAGTTATTCATTCAATCATGTTATGACACTCTTATCTTAATTAGTCTAAGTTTATAGCACATAAATCCATATATCATTAGAAAAAAATATTTAAAAATACTCAAATATTTTTTTTCTTCTTTTTTAATTATTTTTTTATCCAACTCTAATGCAAAGCCTAAATGCAAAGAAAAGACAAAAATATATTTAATACCTAAAAATATAAGTAGAGAAAGGATAAAGAATTCAAATCTGATCATGGCCAGTTGGCCTCCCTTGGGTTGCCTCCCAAGCAGCGCATTTGTTTAATGTCGTTAGCCTGACATTGCAGTTCTCTTCAATCTGAATAAACTGATCCTTTAGTTGCACTTCATTGATCGTATGCTCCTTAAAACCTTCATAAAATGGTTTGAGTCTATGTCCATTCACCTTGAACACTTTATTAGTCTCGAAACTCTGCACTTCAACTGCACCATAAAGAAATACATTAGTAACTTTAAAAGGACCAATCCAACGAGAACGTAATTTACCAGGCATTAGTTTAAGTCATGAATTATGAAGCAAAACTTTTTGTCCAACCACAAATGCTTCCTAACAATCATTTTATTATGAAATGCCTTTGTCTTATCCTTGTAAATTCTTGAATTCTCATATGCTTCACGTCTTAACTCTTCCAATTCTTGCTGATGTGGCTAGATCGTTGACGTGGGGCGGGCAAACTGACGTCGAGTCCCCATCAGATGCCATGCTAGATTTCCAACATGGGCCCCTTCACCGGGCTGAGCTCCCTCGAAGCGACGGGGTCGCCCGCCAGAGCCGAGCTCCGTCCTCCGGCAGGTCAGTTCCCGCCGGGTCGGGGACGCCTAGGCTGGAGCCGAGTACAAGTCCCCATCCAAGGTGGATCCCTTAAGGTCAGGCCCTGTGGCCAGGAGTCGAGCTCAAGTCTCCTCTGCCACGAGGAGCACCTCCAAGGTCAGATCCCCTGGGCTGGGCGGCACCTTGCCCACCTTCGTCAGGTCGAGCTCGTCCGAAGCGAGTTCTGCTGGTCCAGAGTCGAGCTCAGCCCTCCTCCGCCCAGCCAAGCCACCTCGAGATGAGCCCCTTAGAGGCGGGCCCCACCTTTCCAGCTCGGTCCCCAGCTCAGGCAGAGGCATCAACCACCAAGGGAGCGGTGCCTCCTCTCCAAGGACAATGGCGAACCTCCCGAGGGTCATACAGCAGCGCCCACCATGCCACCATTAATGCCCACGGCCGTCACCCACATCAGAAGGAAAGGGAGCTCACATCAAGGCGCTATGCTCCCCGCCAACCTGCCGTACCACCAGGGAAAAGACCCGACTAGATAGCACGAGTCCCGAGGGCGGCGACCCGCTGATCGAGGTCCAGCCAGGCTTCTAGGAAAGGGGCAAGCAGAAGGAATGTCAGAGCATATGGAAGCTTCCCCGGCTATCTGACAGGAGAGGCGTCTCGTCTATGGCACGATACCTCGTCGCACATGTCTGACGACATGGGGAGATCCCGAGGCAAGCCAAAGTAAACAACCCAGCCAGAGTATGCCAAAAGTAAGCAAGCAAAGAAACAAGGGAAAGAGGCCAGACAGGAGGATTCTACCACCTCGACCATCACCTCTCCCAGCTCACTCTCATTTCTATACACACTACACTCACTCCTAGCATGGAGCTCATCTCGAGGGGCTCGACCAGGAGGATCTGTTCTCCTAGGTTGTCACTGACTTGACCGTCGGAGCGCCCTCGCCAGAATCACCGGTCGGGTCACTAACATTGTTTCTTGCAGGTCCCGAGGCATCGGAGGCATCCCAAGTAGGCGGACGTGCGACCCTCGATGCCACCAGTAGCTATGGCCACGGCAATCCGAGCAATCCAGCGGCAACAGATTGGTGCGCAGGAAGGGGCGGCCAGAATGATTTTCGATCCGATTCAAGCCCTACTCGGACAGTTTGTCGGGAGGATGGTGTCCACTTGGGCAAGAGGAGCCTCTCCCTGCCATGCGGAAGAGTCCCCTTCCCATGGGAACCTGCACAGTCCGGGTACTCAGCCACCCGCCCCGGTTCAATCACCTCGACTAGAAGTCCAGCTGACCGTACTTGCTCAGCAGATGCACACTCTCATGAAGCAGTGCGCCAGCTCCAACACTAGCATCGATCCCTGGCTACTCACCATCAGCCATAGACCCTCGCGGCCCATGCCGCAGCACCCCATGATAGCCTGTGTTCCTTCCATGGGAGGCCTTCGTAGCCGCGGGCCATTACAGACCCCTAGGGTAGTCATCAAACTTGGTAAAGCAACGGCAGGCCGGGTCCACTGACGAAGAGAGCTGCTCACCACACCTTGACCGGGGGGCATCTAAACCCCGCCAAGGCAGAAAGGGCAAAGTCCCTCATCATGGGAACCGCGCACCCGCGACACCTTCCCCACCTTTCTCAGCAGAGGGGTCGACAGATGAAGCCATCAGGTGCATGGCGGAGAATCGCCTGGAGGAGCATGACCGCAAACTGACGGAGTTGTCCCATCGGTTTGCTAACTTGTCCGGCTGCTAGCGAGCCAGCGGGCTATGACGTCCGCCCTCCCTTCTCTCAGGAGATCCAAGCAGAGTCGATTTCCCATCGGTTCTGCATGCCGCAGGTGGATTCCTACGATGGGACCACCGAACCCCTAGACCACCTAGAAAGCTACCGGGCCCTCATGAGGGTCCACGGGGCCACTGACGCTCTCCTGTGCATCGCCTTTCCTGCTACTCTCCAGAAGGCGACTTGGGTATGGTTCGCCCGCCTTGAGCTAGAAAGCATCAACTCCTTTGCCCAGCTGGGGCAGAGGTTCGTGGCTCACTTCGATGCCTGTCGGAAGATGCCACGGGAGGCGGACAGCCTCTTCTCCATCAGGCAGCAATATCGCGAGCTGCTATGGGACTACGTGGCTCGCTTCAAGGTTGCCGTGTTGGAGATCTACAACCTAGAGGAGCCGGTCACAATGCTGGCTCTGAAGCGAGGGCTCAGGACCTCTCACCGACCTACTCACTTGATAAGAAGAACTCGAGGACTTACTCCGAGCTCCCTCCCGAGCTCAGAAGTACATCTGCACCGAGGAGGCGGATCGTACAAGGTGGGAGCTCGACGGGAAGCCATTGAAGAGGCCGGCGCCCATCGAGGTGCCTGGGGCACGAAAGCCAGGATCGCTAGCTCAGAGCTCCCGGCCGGGACCAAGGCCAAGAAGCACTCCCATCTCTGAGGGGAGTTTCACCCCCCTCCTTGCCCCAAGAACGAAGATCCTCATGGAGATCGAAGGCGAGACCTATCTGAGGCGCCCACTGCCATTGAAGCCGTCCTTTAGCCGTGACAAGATAAAGTACTATCGTTTCTACCGTGACCATGGCCACGACACTAAGAAGTGCCGCAATCTCAAATGGGAGATCGAAGAGCTCATCAAGAAGGGCTACCTCAAAAGATATATGGGGGGCAGACCTCAACCAGAATCTCAGGCGCTCGTCGCCCTCCCACCAGTCCCAGCGGTCGATAATCGCCCTACAAAGAAGCCGGTGGGGATGATCGTTGGGGAGCTGAGCGCGCGCCCAAGAGGGCCCGGGGGGCAGGGCATCTGAGGTTGTACTCCCCTTTATGAGGGAAAGGGAAGACGGGGAGAGTATGTAAATAATAATGATGTGGTCGTCGAGATGACAATCGCAAAGCATCCTATAAAACACATCATAGTAGTTAGTGGAAGCTCCCCAGATGTACTTTTTTACGATGCCTTCTCCAGGATGAATCTTCCTCTGTTCAGCTCAAGATTGTACATACCCCCTTGTTGGTTTCACGGGAGACTCCGTAAGGGGTGGAGGGAGAAATCACTCTCCCAGTCATTGCCAGGACCCCATCTCGGTAGAGTACCATCATGATGACATTCACAGTTATCAGGCTTCCTTCGCCTTACAACTTGATTTTGGGCCGACCCGGGCTCAATCTCCTTGACGCTATTGTCTCTACCAAGATATTGCTTGTACAATTCCCAGCCCCTTGTGGTATGGGAGAGATGAGGGGTATTCAGCCAGTGCAGCACTGCTTCCAAACCCTTCCTGGGCCCGAGCGCCTGAGGAGGACTCCAAGGCAGATGAGCTCGACTAGAGGGTTCAAGACCCTAGGGGAGGCTCGGCGAGCGCCTACTTTCTTACCAGCTCGGGGCCGACCAGACGAAGACCGTGCAGATCGAGGCCCAGCTACCCGAGAAGGAGAAGGCTCCGCTGTTGGAGTTCCTACGGGCGAACGCAGATGTGTTCGCTTGGACAGCGATGGACATGCCAGGTATTCCCTGAAATCATCATCATCACAAGCTCAACGTCGATCCGAAGCACAGACGGTTCGACAGAAGAAGAGAAGCTTCACCCAGAAAGGCAGGTGGCCATCAACGAGGAAGTGGGAGAAACTTTTGGCCCCGGCTTCGTCCGAGAGGTGCAATACCCGAGCTGGCTGGCAAACATGGTGATGGTGAAGAAGAACAATGGCAAGTGGAGGATCTGTGTAGATTACACCGATCTCAACAAAGCGTGCCCAAAAGATAGCTTCTCGCTGCCAAGGATAGATCAGTTGGTGGATGCCACCTCAGGTCACAGGCTGCTCTCCTTCATGGATGTGTTCTCTGGGTACAATCAGATCCAGATGCACCCAGGGGACGAAGAGCACACTGCCTTCATTACCGACCGAGGGATATACTGCTACAGGATGATGCCCTTTGGCCTGAAGAATGCTGAAGCCACATACCAACATTTGGTCAACAAGGTCTTCAAGGACCAGATTGGCCAGAACGTGCAAGTGTACGTGGACGACATGCTCGTTATGAGCAAGCTGAGCTCAGACCACGTCGCCGACCTCGCCTAAGCCTTTCACATTCTCCGGAAGCACCAAATGAAGCTCAATCCGACAAAATACGCTTTCGGGGTGGTGGCCGGAAAGTTCCTCGGCTTCATGGTCACCTAGAGAGGCATCGAAGCAAACCCGAAGAAGGTTCAGGCGATCCTTTGATATGAAGCACCCGACATCCAAGAAGCAAGTTCAACGTCTGACAGGGAGGGTCGCGGCCTTAAGCCGGTTCATCTCGAGGTCGGCTGATCGCTGCTCCCTTTTTTCAAGGTGTTGTGCAAAATGCATGACTTCACCTGGACTGAAGAGTGCAAGATGGCCTTTGAAGAGTTGAAGGAGTTCCTGGCCTCCCACCTCTGCTATCCAGATCGGAAGAAGGAGAAGAGCTCCTACTCTACCTGGCAGTTACACCAGGGGCCGTTAGCTCGATCCTCATCCGCACAGATCAGGACGGCTCTCAAAAGTTGGTGTACTACACCAGCAAAATCCTCTGCGATGTGGAGATCAGGTATACCCTCTCCGAGAAACTCATTTTTGTACTAATCATGTCTGCTAAGTACCTCAGGCCCTACTTCCAAGTGCATCCCATCTTGATTATGACCGACCATCAACCATTGAGGAGCATATTAGGCCACCCCAAAACTTCTGGGAGACTGGCTAAATGTCCCTGATGCTGAGCGAGTTCGACATCGCATACCGGTCGAGGTCATCGCAGAAGGCCCAAGTCCTAGCCGACTTCATGCTCGAATGTACAGGGCCCCCTGAGGAGCCAGAGCTGACGGCCTCGGAGAGCCAAACTGAGCCCGGACCATGAGAGGACCCTTGGATCCTCCACGTGGACGGTGCCTCCAATTCCAGCAAAAGTGGAACGGGCCTCATCCTCGCCAATTCGATGGAGTGGTGATGGAATGCGCTCTCCGCTTCAAGTTCGTCGCCACGAACAACCAGGCGGAGTACAAAGCGCTCCTCGTGGGCCTAAAGGTATCCTTTGAGCTGGGCGTCGAAAACTTGAAGGTTTTCACCGACTCCCAACAGGTTGCTGGACAAGTCTCCAGAGAGTACGAGGCCCGAGATCCCTAGATGGTGAAGTACCCGGAGAAGGTTTGTTCGAGCATGGAGGGCTTCCTTACTTCCACATTTTCCACATCCCTCGTGGAGAAAACGCTCGTGTAGATGCACTGTCGAGGCTCGCAACCCTACCGGACTCATCCTTTGGCATGCCTACGTTGAGTATCTCGAGAATCCAAGCTACGAGAGCCTAGAGGAGGTGCAACAAGTAGCCCATGAGCCGAGCTGGATGGACAGGTACATCAAGTACATCCAAGATGGCCTCCTACCAGAGGATCGCAAAGAAGCCGGCCTCATCAGAAGGAAGGCCACCCGTTTTGTTCTAATGAATAGTCATCTCTACCACCGATCTTACTCCTATCCACTCTTGAAGTGCCTTAGACCCATGGAGGCAGCCTTCGTGCTCCGGGAGATACACGAGGGCCTCTATGGGAACCATGTAGGGGGGAGGACCCTGGCATACAAGGCTCTTCACCAGGAATACTTCTGGGAGATGATGAGGGAAGACGCCACCGACTTCGTCAAGAAGTGTGACAAATACCAACGCCATTCCCACATATAGCGCCTGCCGGCTGCACCGATCTCCTAGTTGTCATCCCCTAGCCTTTTGCACAGTGGGGGATGGTCATTCTGGGACCGTTCCCCACTGTGCTAGGGCAGCAAAAGTTCCTGCTAGTGACGATCGACTACTTCACCAAGTTGGTCGAAGCAGCTGAGCTGCTAGCTCAGATTACAGAAGCCAATTGTTCGACAATTCTTTGAAGTCTGTCATCTACGCTTCGGACTCCCCCAATTGTGTCATCACCGCAAAGGGTGGCAGTTCAACAAACGAGGAGTTTGAAGGGTTCGCGCCGAACACAGCATCCAACACAGTTTCACCCGGTAGCTCATCCCCAGACAAATGGGGAAGCCGAGGTAACCAACGGGACCATCCTCCAAGGACTTCGCACCAGGTTGGACCAAGTGAAGGGCAGATGGACAGAGGAACTTCCAAGCATCCTGTGGGCCTACCCACAACACCCAGAATGGCAACGGGTGAAACACCTTCAACCTCGTCTTCGATGCTGAAGCGGTAATTCCAATCGAGCTCGGCGTGCCACCGTGCAGGTACAACAGTATGATAAGATGCAGAATTCGGTGCACCTCCTGCTCAATCTAGACCTCCTAAAAGAAATAAGGGACAAAGCCCGACTTCAAATGACGGCATACCGACAACAGGTCACCCGATATTACAATGCATGGGTGAAGCTGAAAACTTTCCGACCTGGAGACCTGGTACTGCACCGGGCCGAAGCGTCTTAACCCCGGGAGTGCGGCAAGCTCTCGCCAAACTGGGAAGGCCCTTATAAAGTGGCGAGGCCCTTTCACATGGGGCCTACTATCTCGAGGACCTGGATGGCACCAGGTTCCCCCGAACATGGAATGCTTGTAATTTGAGGAGATACTTTTAGTAATGTAAATTTTCCTCCATTAGAAATAAAGACTTTCCTTTGCACAATGGGTATTTGTCTTGCAGGAATGTTGTTGCTCGGGGCCCAGCTCTCGGGAGGCCTGCCTCGAGCCCAGCTCCAAGGCATCCAAGCCCGAAGAAAAGTCCTCCGGCACCAAGATGAGAAGCCCTTAGGCACTCAAGTCCGGATCCCAGCTCTTCGGCCAGCACGTCTCCGAGCCCAGCTCTAAGACGGCAACTCCTGAGCCATGTCCTCAGGCATCAAAATCCAGAGCCCAGATCTCCGGCCAGCACGTCTCCGAGCCCAGCTCTAAGACGGCAACTCCTGAGCCATGTCCTCAGGCATCAAAATCCGGAGCCCAGCTCTCCGGCCATCATGTCTTTGAGCCCAGCTCCAAGATGGCGACTCTTGAGCCATGTCCTTAGGCATCAAAATTCGGATCCCAGCTCTCCAGCCAGCACGTCTCCGAGCCTAGCTTCGAGACGACAACTCTTGAGCCCCGATCTCAGGCACTCAAGCCTCGAGCCCAGCTCCAAGGCATCCAAGCCCGGAGAAAAGTCCTCTGGCACCAAGACCTGAGAGCCCTCAGGCACTCAAGTCCGGAGCCCAGCTCTTCGGCCAGCACGTCTCCGAGCCAGCTCCAAGATGGCAACTCCTGAGCCATGTCCTCAGGCATCAAAATCCGGAGCCCAGCTCTCCGGCCAGCACATCTCCGAGCCCAGCTCCAAGATGGCACTCCTGAGCCATGTCGTCAAGCATCAAAATCTGGAGCCCAACTCTCCGGCCAGCATGTCTCCGAGCCCAGCTCCAAGACGGCGACTCCTGAGCCATGTCCTCAAGCATCAAAATTGGAGCCCAGCTCTTCGGCCATCGCATCTCCGAGATGACAACTCCTGAGCCTCGATCTCAGGCACTCAAGCCTCGAGCCCAGCTCGAAGGCACCCAAGCCCGGAGAAAAGTCCTCCGGCACCAAGACCTGAGAAGCCCTAAGGCACTTAAGCCTCGAGCCCAGCTCCAAGGCATCCAAGCCCAGAGAAAGTCTTTCTGCACCAAGACTTGAGAAGCCCTCAAGCACTCAAGCCTCGAGCTCAGCTCCAAGGCATCCAAGCCCGGAGAAAAGTCCTTCGACACCAAGACCTGAGAAGCCCTCAGGCACTCAAGCCTCGAGCCCAACTCCAAGGCATCTAAGCCCTGGAGAAAAGTCCTCCGGCACCAAGACCTGAGAAGCCCTCAGGCACTCAAGTCCGGAGCCCAGCTCTCCAGCCAGCACATCTCCAAGACTAGCTCCAAGATGGAAACTCCTGAGCCATGTCCTCAGGCATCCAAATCCGGAGCCCAGCACTCTGGCCAGCATGTCTCCGAGCCTAGCTCCAAGACAGCGACTCCTGAGCCATGTCCTCAGGCATCAAAACCCGGAGCCCAGCTCTCCGGCCAGCACGTCTCCAAGCCCAGCTCCAAGATGACAACTCTTGAACCCCGACCTCAGGCACTCAAGCCTCGAGCCCAGCTCCAACGCACCCAAGCTGGAGAAAAGTCCTCCGGCACCAAGACTCGAGAAGCCCTCAGGCGTTCAAGCCTCAAGTGTTGGGTTTCGGTGCAACGCAGCGGAAGTGTAATTTCAAAAATGAAACTAAATTCACACCAAAAACCCTAAAATAGGAACTCCTTAAATAAGACTAGATCATATGACAAACATATCTATGTAAATTAGGATTAGGGTACCAACCTGTAATCGCTAATTCCAACAAAATTTGATGTTGAAGAGGCTAATTGATTTCACCAGGCGTCCAAGTGTCCGCCCTCCGATGGTGATCCACACAGAGCAATGATCAAGAAAACTCTATCTTCTTTTCAATGGTTCCTTCTATTGAGTTCTTCCTAGAACTCAATTGCTTGGACTATGGCTTGAATTCCTTCACACAAGAGCTTGCCTCCCTTTCCTTGACCTCTTCTCCTCCTTCCACTAAGACCTTGGCCCTTTAGACACCCTTGTCTTGAAGAAAAGACCTTGTCCTAAGAGGACAAAGGCTTATCTTAAGTTGGAGGAGAAATTAAGACAAAGATGTTAATGTAAGAAAGAAAGGAACAAATCAGAACTCCTTTCTTTCCTTTACCGTCGGAGACTTTTACTCTTATTCTTGTTCAGTAGCAGAGTTTCGACAGAGGTGTACTCTATAAAGGAAACAGTGCAAGAGAAAGAAAAGAATAAAAGAGTCTTTAGGAGAGGAAGAAGGAATAAAAAAAAATACATAACCCGAGTTCTGATCTTTCCTGCCCCTTAAATAGTTTTCAGAGAGGCACCTTCAAAACTCTCCGTAAACTCCTTCTCATGCCCTTCTCAATTTCTCACGCCCCATCCTCCCATCTCACGGTCTTCCAGATTAAATCCCATGACTTTTCTTAAAGGAAAAACCACGGTGTTTTAAAAAGAAGGGAGTCGCGACTTTTCATCTCCGAAGAGATGTTATTTCGCGTGCCCGGGAGGAAAAACGCTTTTCTTCTTTCTTAAAAACCCATCAGCCGTTGGATTCCTATCCAGGGGGGGTATATGAGGCGCTAATTTTAAGAAAAGAAGGCCGCCCCATCTTAATTCATCGGAGAATTAAGCGGGGCACGCCAAGAGTCCATGCTCCATGGACTCTTCCAAATGGCGCGCCAAGAGTCCATAAGCGCATGGACTCTGGCTTTTGGCATGAAAAATGAAAAGGGGCGGGTGGGGAGGCTAGCCTAGTTACATGGCTAGCCAATAGGGTTAGCCATAATCCCTATTTTCACAATTAAGGTCTAATTAGGTCCAATTAGAACCCAATTTGAACCAATCCGGAACCCTAATTCGAATCCGATTCGAATAGAAGCTAGGGTTTGCAACACCTGCTAGAGTGTTATCCTACAAAGATGATTTAATCATAAATTAAACTCTTGATCAATCCTCTTAAGTGTGTGACCCATTGGGTTCCACATCTAGCCAGCAATGGGTTCGAATACAAGTTGACCTAATTGATTAGAACTCTTTCTAATCGATTTAGGTCAAACCGGGCTTACCCGATTTGATCATTAGGACTCTTCCTAATAAGTAATCTTTGAATTTGATCAACCCACAAGACAAGATTGACGTCTAGCAACGTATCATGTCTACCTGGAAGATATGAAAATTCTGGTGAAAATACCAAAATTATCCTTCAGTAGAGAGTTACCGTACAATTAAATCTTTCTATCAGCCTGCACCCAAAATATAACTATGGATATGGATATATGTCAAATCCAATATTATATTTATTTCTAGCCCAATCTTATATTGATGATTCAATTATCTTGATATTAGAAACCATCTCTAATATCTTTACTTTGATCAAAGATTCCCTGAATCATCATCCGATTGTTAACTAGCTGGATGCAATCTCCTCTTACCAAGAGTGATCGATTCCTTGTTGACCTACTCATTACCTTCATATCCAATTCACCATTCCCAGTATCAATCCTGTGCATGACTCAGTATCATGATTAGGATTGAACCAAAGCATGAGTTCATGTACATAAGGTACTTATGGCAGTCTCAGGTCAAAGGATTACTTGTACCACTCCCACTATGAGAACCTTCTATTGACATGTAGCTAAGACTCCATTAGATGTTCTCAAGTTGGATCATATCAGTGAACTCATTCTCCAATGAGCACCCCATCCCAGTATTACTGTCATACACAAGTGACTGTGAGAGCAGTCACCCTTTCCAGTATACATGGGATGTGCTAGTCTTACCGGAAAACCTGATCCCCTACTCAGGGTTCCTTTGACTAGGAATATTTTAGATTAAGGTTTTAAGATTTTAGGTCTCACTGGTATGATCTCATCATAACCCTAAAATCATAGCCCTAATCTATGGGGTTCATCATATAAAACACAGCGTATGATAAAAAAATAATGCCTTTATTCAGAATATTATCAATTACAATGGTTTGGGAGATACAACATAGATTAGCTTGTAGGGCATATCCTTTCATCGAGCCCAGCTCCAAGGCATTCAGGACCTGAGAAGCCCTCAGGCACTCAAGCCCGGAGCCACCGTTCTTCGGCATTGAAGTCTCGAGCCCAGCTCTAAGACAGTGAGGCTCGAGCCCATACAAGATGGAGCTCCCCTTTCCGACCTCCCCGCACTGAAAGAAAAGAAAAGAGAAGAAAAGAAAAGGAAGGAGAAGGGGGGAGGAGAGAAATATTCACACCACGAGAAGAAGAAAAATCCATATTGGTCGAACTATTTCATTACTCGAAAGAAATACATTACATTATCCCCGAGCCCTGACAAGCCAGGCATCCCGGTCCAACAGAAAAAAGAAAAATTCCTACAAGGAGTCCTACCCTATTGAGCCGGCTCCTTCCTTGGGCGGTGCACAGCTGTGACTTCCCCTTCCTCCACCTCTGCTGCGGGGCACCTTCCTGAGTGGCCTTCGCCAGAGGGGCTGGTTTAGCTGATGACACTGCCGGGACTGACTCAGCTATCTCCGCCTCCAGCACAAGTTCGGCCATCGTCGCCACCAAGGTTGGCTCGACATGGCTAGGTCCCTCCGGGCCACCTCTGGGAGAGGCCCGGCTGGAGCGGCTCCCTGCCCCGCTGCAGCCACCACCGAAGCTGGAGCCTTCTTGCCAGGAGCTTGGAGCATGGCCAATCGCTCCTCGGAAAGGATCCCCCGTAGCTGAGTGCGGCAGTAGGCGAACCCCTTGGCGAAGGAGTCCGTCGCTGCCTCCTTGATGTCCTTTATGTATTCGGGGGAGGCCTTGAAAGTGTCCACCGCGTTGGCGGCCTCCTTCCTTGCGGACTCCGCCCGGCGCCTTGCCTCGGCCAGCTGCTCTCCTGTGCGCTCAGCCTGGCATATCGCCACCGCCATCCCCTTCTCGGCGGTCTCAGTAGAACGAGCGGCGATGGTAGCCTTCTCCTCTGCCTCCGCGGCCCTCTTCTCAGCGCCGCCGCCTTCTTCTTAGCAGAGGCATCCCTTTTCCTTGCCACCTCCGACTCGACCTGGAGCTCCTTCAACCGGGTCCTCTTCGACTAGAGCTCTCCTTGAGCTCCTTCTTGATCCGAGCGACATCGGCGACCTTAGCCTTGAGGCTCTTGACCTTCAGGTTAGCCTCCCAGATCTCCTCGTCCTTCCGACCCGCCTCGATCCTCAGGGACTGGAGCTCTGCCTGCCACTCCTTGTCCCTTTTGGCCAAATTATGGCAGTAATCCTGGATGAGGATCAGTTCTCTGCCTTGCTACATCAAAGAAAGCCCATCAGCTACGATGCTAAAGGAGGTCAAAAGCAATAAAGATGGGCGAAAAGGAACTTACAGCATAGAGGTTGGTGAAGGACGAGCTGACGAGGTCACCCAGAAGTCTCCCGCTCCCTTCTCGCCCGTCGCAGGACTGGACTGAGAAGTCCATCATCCGCTCGGGGAGGCTCGGGTCCTTCATCAAGGAGATGTTGGGCCCAACCGGAAAGGACTCGGCGATAGTCCCTATCTCTCTTTTCCATCGACTCGGATCCCTCGACGGTGGAGGGTGCCTTCAACGCCAATTACGAGCTCGGTGCTGCTTCGGACCGCACCTGGGCACCGGCCTCGCTTCTTTTGGCTCCTCGTCCTCCTCGACGTCAACGACCTCCGGAGGGGGGCGCCCACCTTGGTGGCAGTGGTAGCCGATCTGGCCCGAACGACCACCTCAGGCTCGGGCACCGGGGCCAGGTCGTGCTGCCTTGAAGGCTCCGGATGGGCTTGGCCGCCCTCTTCAGCCTTCGTTTAGAAACTGGCACGTTGGCCCGGTCAGCACCGGCCTCGCACCATCATCGGCACGAGCCCTCTTTGGAGCGGGCTCGCTGGCTTCAGCTGCCTGCTCTTGTTTCTTGGAGAACGAGAGCAGCTCATCCATGGAGAATTTCATTCCTGCACCAAAGAAGATATGGTCAGTCCCAAGTTCAAAAAAAAAAAAAGAGAGAGAAGAAGAAAAATGAAGAAAGAAAAAGGGAAAGGGTGGCCAAGTCGAACTCACCTGACTCCTACGTCGAGCCAACCCCGGCCTTGTGGAGATTCCGCTCTAACAACAGGACCTCAAGTGAGGGGATCTCAGTCGATCTAAGTAGCTCGTACGGGTCGAGGTTGGCTGCTTCGACGGAGCAGTTCCTATTGGGAGACCGATCTAGGTCGCTCCAAACCAGTCGATCCCTTCGATTGAGGCAAAGAAATACCTACTCTTCCATCCCTTGATGGAAGAGGGGAGCTCGAACCTAATGCCCCGAGGGCGTGAAGAAAGAAACCACGACCCCTCCTCGGTAGGGTGGCGTTTCTGGGTGAAGAAGGCCCTGAACAAGGAGAAACGGGCAACGATCCCGTGGAAGTGACATAAAAATGATGAAACAAAAGATCGTTTTGATGGTATTGGTGACCAACTGGGCGGGAACAAGGCGGTAGTTGGCCAGAAAGGAGAGAAAGAAAGGATGGATAGGAAATCGGAGACCCCCAGCGAAGGCCTCCTCATAGAAAGCAATCCACCGAGGGCTACTAGATGTGACCCGCTCCCCCGGATGAGGAATAGAAAGGTGGATGGACTAGGGGATGTCGTAGGCACCCCGGATGGTCGCGAGATCCTCGGTGGTGATCACCAAAGCAATCCCTCGGGACCTGTCGACCGAGATGGTTCGGGTTCAGGAACAAGAGCAGGGGGAGGAACAGGAAGGAGAGCAAGCAAGGTGGGGAGCAGACCTGGGTTCCCTAATGGCTACAGGACCGTAGGAAGGTCTCCTACTGAACTCATAACATGCCGCCTCCCTTTCCTTGTCAGAGGAAGAAGGAGTCCTCGGCCGGGAGGGTCCAGCCTTGGCTTGGTAGGAAGGACGGAAGTTCAGGCCAAAACGATCCATGGAAGAAGAAGAGAAGGACGAAGGAAGACCTACAATGATCCCTAGTCGACGAGGAGGGAGAGGAAGAAGGAGCTAACTGCTAAGAGTCTAAGAGGATGATAGTGGCTGGAGAAGGAGGAGAGGACCTCTGTACGACGTCGGCACGAAAGATTTGAAAGAAAATTAGTCTCAAAATCTTACCCTTCCTTTTTAGGCAACCTACGCCCGACCATACCGTTACGACTCTCCCAAGAGATGCTCGCCACGTGTCGCCGATCGACGGGACCAGCACCTCAATCCGACCTGGCTGCTCTGACTTTTGTGTCCATCATAACTGCTCCTCAAACATGACCGCGTGGCACCCCTGCACAAGCTCGAAGGATCACCATGCGAAGCGCCACTGATATCGATCATTATTACACCAAATTTCTTCGCCTTTCCACGTCAGCACTGCAATTACTCCCTTCGTCCTGAGCGCCGCGTGCCAACGAGCCTCGGTAGGGGGGCAAATGATGTAGCTAGATCGCTAACGTGGGGTGGAAAAACTGACGTGGAGTCCCCATCAGATGCCATGCTGGATTTTCAACATGGACCCCTTCACCGGGCTGAGCTCCCCCAGAGCGACAGGGTCGCCCGCCGGAGCCGAGCTCTGTCCTCTGCCAGGTCAGTTCCCACGGGTTGGGGATGCCTAGGCAGAGCCGAGTACAAGTCCCCATCCAAGACTGACCCCTTAAGGTCGGGCCCCGTGGCCAGGAGTCGAGCTCAAGTCTCTTTGCCACGAGGAGCCCCTCCGAGGTCAGATCCCCTGGGCTGGGCGGCACCCCGCCCTCCTTCGTCAGGTCGAGCTCGTCCGAAGTCGAGTTCTGCTGGTCTGGAGTCGAGCTCAGCCCTCCTTCGCCCAGCCGAGCCACCTCGAGGCGAGTCCCTCGGAGGCGGGCCCCATTTTTCCAGCTTGGTCCCCAGCTCAGGCAGAGGCGCCAACCACCAAGGGAGTGGCGCCTCCTCTCCAAGGACAACGGTGAACCTCCCGAGGGTCGTACAGCAGCGCCTGCCATGCCGCCATTAATGCCCACGACCGTCACCCACACCAAAAGGAAAGGGAGCTCACATCAAGGTGCCATGCTCCCCGCCAACCTGCCGTACCACCAGGGAAAGACCCGACCAGATAGCATGAGTCCCGAGGGCAGTTACCTGCCGATAGAGGTTTAGCCAGGCTTCCAAGAAAGGGGCAAGCAGAAGGAATGTCAGAGCGTATGGAAGCTTCCCCAGCTATTTGACAGGAGAGGCATCCCGTCTATGGTACGATACCTCGTCGCACACGTCTGACGACACGGGGAGATCCCGAGGCAATCCAAAGTAAAAAATCCAGCCAGAGTAAGCCAAAAGTAAGCAAGCAAAGAAACAAGGGAAAGAGGCCAGACAGGAGGATTCTACCACCTCGGCCATCACCTCCCTAGCTCACTCTCATTTCCATACATACTACACTCACTCCTCCTAGCTTGGAGCTCATCCCGAGGGGCTCGACCAGGAGGATCTGTTCCCCTGGATTGTCACTGACTTGACCGTTGGAGCGCCCCCACCGGAATCCCCGGCCCGGGTTATTGACGTTGTTTCTTGTAGGTCCCAAGGTACCGAGGCATCCTGAGTAGGCGGACACGCGACCCTCGACGCCACCAGTAGCTACGGGCCACGGCGATCCGGGCAGCAACACTTGCAATTGCAATCTTCTTTGTACACTTTCTTCAATCTTTGTTCTTGCTGTCTTGAGGAATGGTCTTCCTAACAAAATTGGGGCAGGATTTGGGGAGGAATTGTCTTCCATATTCAAAATATAGAAATCAACAGGAAAAGTCAACTTATTCACCTGAACCAAAACATCCTCAACTACCCCTTCAGGATATGCATTAGAGCGATCAGCTAACTGGATAATTACACCTGTTTCTTTTAATGGACCCAAATTCAGAGATGCATAAATTGAATATGGCATAACATTTATGGATGCACCTAAATCTAGCATGGCATGTTCAAACTTAGTATTACCAATCATACATGGAATTGTAAATGTACTTGGATCCTTGCATTTTGGAGGTAACGTATGTTGAATCATTGGAGACACATTTTCTCCCATACTGATTTCACATTACCTTTTGGCTTCCTTTTTATAGTACATAACTCTTTTAAAAATTTTGCATACCTTGGGACTTTCTTAATTGCATCTAATAGAGGAATATTTACTTCTACCTTCCGAAAAGTCTCAAGGATTTACCTTTCTTCATCTTCCTTCTTAAATTTGGATAACCTGCTATGAAAAGGAAGAGGAACAAAATGAGTAGAATTATGTACAACAGCTTGATATTTTCCTTGGAAAAATTTTAACATTGAATTTGGTTTCATTCTCCACTTGATCTTTCTTAGCCACTTCTAAAGGTTTCTGAGTGAAAGCTTCAATTTCTTTTCCACTTCATAGTGTAATAGCACTTGCATTCTCACATGGGTTTGTGATCATTTGAGAGGGCAATTTTCTAGAGTCTTTAGTCTCAAGCTTGCTCACTGATGTTGCTAGTTGACTAATTTGCTTCTCTAAGTTTTAAATGGTGTTTCTTATTTCATGTTGAAATTATTCTGTATTGGTTGCCAGCATCTTAATAATCTCATCAAGTGGCATATTCGGACTTTGATTTACTTGCTACTTAGCTTGGAATGGAGGTTGGTACCGATTCTGAGTAGCTTGATTTCCATAGCTCAAATTAGGGTGATCTCTCCATCCAGGGGTGCACGAGTTGGAATATGGATCATATCTATGTTGCAGTTGCCCTGGAAAGCTACCTATGACATTTGCTTGCTGAACTGGTTCTCCTTCTTGCAAAGTTGGACACATATCCGTAGCATGACCCATGACTGAGCAAATACCACTTACCTGGACTTGCTGCTTATTCCTACAACAAATTGATGCATAAGAGATGTTAGTTCTTCAACTCTTTGTTCAAGGGAAGATGTACTTACCTCATTCGCTCTCTTAAGTATATGATCTGTTCTTATCCCAAATTGTTGAGAATTCGCCGCCATGTTGGAAATCAATTTCTTCGCAGCATCCGGCGTTAGATTTACCAAGGCACCTCCACTAGCAGCATCAATCATACTCCTGTCCATTGGTATCAAACCTTCATAAAATTATTGAATCAAGAGCTGATCACCAATCTGATGATGAGGGCAGCTAGCACATAATCTTTAATCGCTCCCAATATTCATACAACGTTTCTCCACTATTCTGCCGAATACCACATATCTCTTTTCTTATGTTGGCAGCTCTGGATGCAGGAAAATATTTCTTCAAAAATAACCGCTTATTTCATTCCATGAATCAATAGAACTAGATGGAAGGTAGTACAACCAATCTATAGCCAAGTCTGCTAAGAAAATGGAAAAGCTCGCAGTTTGATTTGTTCTTCCGAAATTCCTTGTGGTTTCATGCTTGAACACACCACATGGAACTCTTTCAAGTGCTTGTGTGGGTCCTCTCCTGCAAGACCATGAAAAATAGGTAATAAATGTATTAGTCTCGATTTTAATTCAAATGCAGCATCTAATTAGGGTACTCAATGCACAAAGGTTGTTGATTTAAATCAGGGGCAGCCAACTCCTTTAAAGTTCTGTTATTTGCAGCCATAACTTCCTTGATTTTTGAACCACTATCAGAATCTAATTCAAGAGCTATGCTGATGCCCGACGAAGACACAAGTGCTCTCCTAGATGTTGAAGTTCGCTCTGTCGAGGTTTGCCTAGCTTCTCTCCTTAATCTATGCAAAGTTCTTTCAATTTCTGGATCAAATTTTAATTCACCCGAATGAGAGGTTCGAGTCATGAACCATAAACCAGCAGGAATTACCAACAAAGTGCTTACTCAAGACCTGCAAACCACAAAATTTGACTAAAAAAAACTCAGTCCCCGACAACGGCGCCAGATTTTTGATGCTTGTCGAATTCACCAAATTAATTACTGTTCACTAATTCTTATAATATTTCTTGTAATATTAGTGAGCCCAGGTCGAATCCTAGAGACTGAATATGATAATCAAATTAATAATCAGACGGGGGTTTTTGAATAATTATGAAATTAACTAACTAGTTATGCAAATAAGGAAAAACTTAATTAAATGTAGATGTGTTTCAGATTCAATTAAGTTCGATTCAAGGGGTTTTGCGCTAATTAGCAGATTAATCATCGGTACATAAACATATTATTTTTTTCTAAATACTTAGCCGAAGACTTACTAGAAGCTAGATAAATCTAATCATCCTTACATTCATTAATTCAAGTCAAGCGCCTAAATTAAATCTTATCAATGAACATCAATTGGTATTAAGCAATCCTCATGCATTCATTGATAGCATTACATACTAGGATGAAGCTAAGGATGAAGAACAATTGACAAGTGTAAATTGTTTAATTCACTCTATATATTTTTTTAGACAAAGATGAAACTGGGATCATAATCATTTTGCCTATGTACTACTTTAACCAAGTTGCATAACAATTACGGATTACGAACTTAGTTTAGCATTCAATCATATAGACAATCAATTAATAGGCCTCTTAATCAATTAAACTACATAATAAATCAATAATAAAAATTAGAAATACAGATATCAAGCAAAAAATAATATTAAATTAATATCAAAATTTTACAACCATACTAACATAATTAGCTGTTTCTTGAATCGAAAAACAAAAAAAATTTTTCAGTCATGAAAAATAATATAATTTGATTTGATTTTCTTTCCTTGCCCTACTGCAAAAAAAAAAATCTCTTGCTATGGGTTCTGCACTTAACTCCCTCCCCTGCAGCAAAATATTTCCTCTTTGTTCTATTGTCTTCCTTGTGCTGGGCGACGGCATTAATTTATAAAAGAGGAATTAGATCCGTCCGTAGATGGAAAAGCAGTGATTTCTTCCGGTTCTCAATCTTCGTTCTCGTGACAAACTCAACCACCGCTCTTCAAATCACTCAAAACGTAAACTCTTCAATGTTATCCGTCGATCCTTCGGTTTTGTCCATGCAAAGTCCGACTCTTCCATTCAGACATCCAGTCTCCCTTAGACATTGAATCTCCCGGTAACGTGTTGTAGCGACAAGTGGTGATGGGAAGAACTGGGACGGAGAACAGAGGACGGCTTAGTTCGGTAATGTAGAAGACGGTGGCGGTGTGGTTGTTTGGGAAGAGGATGGCCACAGTGAACCGGAACAGAGGCGGAAAGGGCTGCAGCTTGGCACGAACATGGCGGAGACCGAACATTAAAATCTGGGAGGATGAGGGGCGGCGACTCACGAGCATTTGGAGAAGGATTGGACGATGGTGGAGGTGGGAAGAAATCCATGAGATGCAGCAAAGAAGATGACGATTTTTGGGATTTTTCCGGCCATTCACGGCTTCTCCGGTAAGAGAGAAGGGTCCCGGCGATGAGACAAGAAGGCCCGGCAACTTTTCCGGCGAGAACACGGCTTGGGTTGGCCTGTGGTCCACGGATCTGTTCCGTGGACCAGCAACAATGGCAGTAATGAACCCTCGGGCATTAGCATTTAAATCCCGTGCTTAAAAAGCATGCTAATTCACGGCAACCTATTAATTCTTCGAAAATCATTTTCTGTGAAGTTCGAATTGCATACTGTTCATGCCATTGGATCCCAAAAACTCGAGCTCTACAATTTTATTGAACATCATTTCTTCCAATTCTGATTCTATAATTTTAAAAAATCTATAAAAAATAAAAAAAATAAATTAAACAATTCTGAAAATTAATCCTCGAACATAAACTTATGTATCAATCATCACAATGAAATAATAATATATCAAATAAATCAAATATATGAAAAATATAATCTATAATTATGTCCTTATCAGTATGCACCACAATCACCATTCCATCACCACTAGACCATCGGTGCCACCCCCTCACGGTCGGAGAATCCGTCGGCCACATTTAAGTGCAGCACAATCATTGGTTTCTTCATTCATCCACCACCTATTTTTCGCTGCCTCCTGCATTGCCTTCACACCACCATTCATCAAGCACTACTGCAACGTGCCTATCCCGTTGCCACCAAAAAGTCCAATTAGGAGAAGAGCCCAAGTCCAAGTTGATTGAGGGATTCAGGATTCGAGAGTCCGAATCAGACTCTGCTACTAGAGAAGGAAGGAGACAACGATCGACCCATTCAATCACACATCAGATGGTCCAAATTTCTTCTTGCGATATTTAGCCGATATGGAGCCCGATTGAGTCCAAATTTGACCGAAGGAAACCCTAGACAAATCTATTTAAAGGACCCATGTACTAAAAAGAAATCATTTTGGAGAAAGGGTACGGTACAGGGTAGAGGGCCTAACTTTAGATTGCGGTTGGCCTCTAAGAGTGATGTTTCTTAGAGAAGAGTTCTGCCCCTACACCATTTTCAAGCCTACTCCATCTCAAGATCAAGATCCAGGAGGAAGAAGCAGAGAAAGCCAGTTCGTTCTGAGGAGTATGAATGAAGAAGGAAGTTTGTCGACCATCTTCTTGACGAGGCTATATCGATCTACTTCCCGTTTTGTTACTGTTTCCCTTATAGCTTTTTTTAGTTGTTAAATTATCTTTTTTTTTCTTGTAATAGAATTCTCCTTTTATTTAATACAAAAAAATTATTGTCATGTGCTTTTAAATTCATGTTCTATTTTTATTATAAGTAGATGCTAGGATCTAAATGGTAGATCATAGTACCAAGTTATTTTATTTTTATACTTGTAATTTTCATTTCTCTGACTTCGATTTATTTATTTTCTTAAATCAAGAATTTCAAAACATTCAATATACTGCCTCCCTATAGATTCAACTTGACCATCCTTTCTATATGTTCTTAATTTAATTTAAAAATCAGTTAATTGAACTGATAGCCACGTAATATCTAGCTTCAAAAGATTGGCACTGCTCATAATCTGGTTGATATGCTTACTAAACCAATTCCAGCAGGTAAGTTCAGGACTTTCCTGAACTTGATCAGTATAAGCACTTGGTGATGTCCTTCGGGGCTTATAGTGAGGAAGATATTTTTTTATCTATATTTGATAAAGGCACATTAGTTGTTGTAAGGAGAAGGATTATTGTTGCTTGCTCCAAATAAAACTTCTTTTGATTAGGATTTCTTTACCATTTAACTTCTTCTCCAAAGAATTTTGGAATGGAAGAATCTCTTTTCGATCGCACTTCTTCTCTGGTGAGCAGCATAAGACTTTGGGATTCTTCTTCAATTTGGACTTCATCTCGAAGAACTCCGGCATTCTTCAATCCAGACTCTTCTTCGTTGTTTTCCTTTAAAAAGAGTATGAGACTCTCGGTTCTATGAAGCCTCCAAGTTCCAATTGCTCTCTACTCATCACAGTCCTTTGGTCTTTTTTTTGGGTCCCCATATGGAAAAATATCATCCTCTTGATCGATTACCGTGACCGAGAAAGTATTGATCCATCTCTCAGATTATCTTCTCTTGATTCGTAGTTAACGCCGAGAAAGGTATTGTCCATTTGGTTTATTATTGCAGTTTATTTATATCTCTTTTGTTATTATTTCGGGATCCTATAATTTGGGTATTTATATTTCTTTGTATCCAATTTCGGGATGGTTACATAGTAGATTGCTCCTCCTCTGTGTGGATATAAACAGTTTTGCCGAACCATATAAATTCTTATCTTTCTTGTTTATTATTTATACCTGTGAAGTATTCGATAAATTGCCTGAGTGAGAGGAAATAATTAATTAAAAACTTAAAGCGATCTGATCTGCTGTACGCATTTCCAACACTTCTCCTTTATGAGGCTAATGTTACTGAAGTCACTTCTCGAATTTATTTTGCATTGCTTTTTATATGGATAAGTTTTCATAAGGATTCAGTAATTTTTATAAGCGAGAAATTGAATCTTGTCCCTTTAATTTTTTTAAATTTTTGATAAAGAGGAGCGCCTTATTTATAACATGAAGCAAAAGTTATATTCTTGAAATCAACAACAAAGCAGCCTTGGTATAGAAAAATCGCACCAAAGTTATAGGGTGTATACCATGCACTGCATGGTGTAGTACATCATGAGTACCGTAGAGAACCTATGCCCGTTACAAAGTAGCCTGATAATAATAATAGAAGTAACCCGGGAAACTAGAGAACTTGAACACATAAATGAGGTATACAAGAAGACATAGGGAGCAACCAAAAACTGCTGTCTAAATAATAGTACATCAACTGGTAGTCACATAACAAGGAGAAAGTGGATAATTTTGAACTTGGAAAACTAAAATCCCACCATACGACAATGGTGGCAGACTTGTGTAACCAAGTGATTGGAAGAGAATATATAGAAGCCGCGGTAAATATAATGGCTTAGAGCAAGGACATAAGTTAGTTTGATATAATCATGTTGAAGAAAAGTAGCCCAACAGTTGAACCAATGCAAAGAGAAAGTAAACACATTGGCAAGGATAAACAACTACAGTGGAATCCAAAGAATTTCTGCCAGTGATCCAAATGTGTGAATAGCATAAAGCTGAAGATGTATCACAGCAAGAAAAGCAGGATGACCCATTAGCCAAACCTTTCCTCCAGAAGAGCTGCAGCAAAATATTTATGTACAGGCTGACAAAATCCAAAATAATGAGAGCTCAGATGGAGACAACAGGCTGCAAGTAATTTCATACTAAAGCAGCAGGAGTAACCATCCATACCACTTAGAGCGGTGGGGAATGGCTGAACCATCTTATTATCATCATGCATCGAACATTCTTCAACGGAGTAGAGGTTTATGGTTACGTTCAGAGAAGGTAGCTACGCTAGTCGCTCCAATAAATCCTTGGAAACTAAATAACCAAAAAAATGCAGCACTCTCTTAGTGTATGATACTTATTCCTGCAGATACATAAAATCAATGGATATATGGGAATAAGAAATCCAGCACTGCAGGGTGATTACCCAAACAAATTAACCAGAGTACACAAAACCTGCATATAGCGCAACCACCCTACATATATAGTGTTAGTTATGTCGCAAAAAACCCAAACCCATATCCATCAGCTTGGAGAAGATAGAGAAGATGCACATCTATTACAGGCATATGCCATTTAAAATGACCTTGCAAAGCCCTGCTCACCATATAGTCTGCCACCTGATTAGCTTCACGAAAAATATGGGAACTTTAAAACAAGCACTCCCATAAATCCCTAAGCAGAGGAATAATCACAGTATTATTCCCAGTAGGATTAGAAATCTAAGAAATAACTGTAGTGGAATCACCTTCTAGCCCAATGGAAGTTGCCTATAAATCATTTACGGCAGTATGGATTCCCATCCAAAGTAGCTGCAAGTACTGCAAGTGTGTTACTGATGCAGAACCCAATCTTTTGCCCCTAGCCTGCAACATTCCAGAACCATAATCCCCAATAACATATCTAGCAACCGTCGTATATGAGACAACTAAAGCATCAAAACTAATTTAAGAACTCCTAAAGGAGGAGGTAGCCATGAAACCAGTTTGCTCGAAGGAAGTGAGAAACCAGCTTGAATACAACTATCCCATTACCTAGATGGAGTCCCTATCCCCTACTCCGTAAAAGCTTTATGATCAAAGCCAACCGAAAGACGTCAAATTGGTTGAACCGGAGATTGGTTTACTTTACTAAATAATCTATATATCATTGTGAGCTTGCTAGAGTAACCAGGCTACAAGTTGTTTTGGTCCTTCCTTTACCAAAGCGTGGACAAATAGTCAAGCAATGCCGGCAAAGCATGAGGACAAAAAGGCACTTGGTATGTATATATAGCCTTGCTACCTCCAACAAGCCCCAGCAAAAGAACGAGTGAAAATAGCATGATCACAATCTTCCACCATCCTTGGGCATAAATCGCAAGCCTCATCCACTACAGAAAGAATACCATGGTTAGCAAGTACTGCTTTGCAAGAAAGGCATTCCCACCCCAGTTGCCACAAAAAAATTTGATATGTGATGAAAGTTGCACTCTCTAGATCCATTGGAAGGCATGGTCCTGACCGATGCCACAACCACAACCTGGACATATCTGGCAATGCCACTGTTACGTGTTTGCTCTCGTAAAAACCTGCTCCCACGAAGACCCGTGAACCCCGACCCATGCGCGACGTGCAGCATGGGCGGGCGCTCGGCCCAGCGCGCGGCCCAGGCCCGCGCACGGGCGCGCGTGGGCCCGGCCCAAGCGACTACGGCTGACTGGGGCGTTTTTCGCATTTTTCACGTGATTTCTCGTGCGTTTCTCACGGTATTTGAGTGGTCAACGGGATTTCTTTTGATCCTGACCGTCCGATGGCGCGATCGGACGGCTGAGATGGATCCGACCTCTTTTGGACTTGATCTGGCACTGTTTTTGGCGCGATCTGGACTCTTATTCTTTGATCTGATGGCTTGGGAGTGTTTTGGACTTTCTGGACTTATTTTAGGTCTGTTTTGGATGCCGTTTCAGATGGTTATTTAACCACAGAGAGCCTGCAGTCTTTGATACATAGAGAAAAAAAGAGAGAAAAAAGAGAGAAAAATCCAGAGAAATTTCAGAGAGATTTCTTCTTCGATCCAGGCACTAGGAAAAGCTAGAGACCTGGTATTTGGGATTTTTCTCGTGCTTCTTTCATCCTCTTTTGTTTATTTATTATGTCTCTTTGTTTTTAATCTGGCATTTATTATCTGGATATTTGTATTCCTTCTGTACCCAGATTTGGGTCAGATTATAGTGGATTACTCCTTTCCTCTTGGTGGACGTAGGTAATATTTTGCCGAACCACGTAAATATCTCTTTTGATTTGATATCTGCTTGTGTTGTGATTGGTTAATTGCCTAAGTGAGTAAATAGGAATTATTTGGAGGCCTAAACTGGTTTAATGCGCTGCGCACATCCCAACAATTAGTATCAGAGCACTGGGATGGCATCTGACGGGCAACCAAGTTCTTCTCCGGCTCCTGAGGCGGTTATTTTTCTCCATCCACTAGGCATGATGTAGATATTTGATGGCACAGGTGATTTTGCACTATGAAAGGTGAGAATGAGATATTTATTGGTAAAGGAGGGGCTTGCAACAGTTCTCAAAGGAATGGATGCAATTCCATGTATTACAGAAGCTGAAAATAGGAGATGAATGAAAGAGCACTTGGGACTCTGTTTTCGGGATTGAGTGATAAAGTCCTCCGCAATGTAGTGAAACTTGATATAGCTAAAGTGCATGGAAAAAATTGGATACTTTGTATATGGTAAAATCTCTCACTAATAGACTACATTTGAGGGGCAAGCTTCACACATTTCGTATGTATGGAAGAAGGATCTCACTCAAGGATCACTTGGATGATTATAATAAGCTCCTGCTTGATTTGGCAAATATTGGTGTTAATGTTGATGAGGAAGATAATGCTTTGATCCTGATTTATTCTTTGCCTAAGTCCTATGAAAACATTATGTTGCCGATCTCGTCGCCGCGCCCGTGCCTCGGATCCGTCGATCCTACCGGATCGCCTGGCTCCCGGAGCCTCCTGGCTGGAGTGGACCTGCAAGAGAGGGTCAGAAGACCCTGGCGGGGATCCCGGCGAGGGAGCTCCGATGGTCAAGTCAGTAGACGACGAGAAGGAACAGATTCTCCAAGACGGGCCCCCGAAGGAGTTCCAGACTCGGAGAATTTACTAGCAAGAAAGGTGCTATGGGGACCAGAAATTCGGCCGGGCCTCCTTGCCGAGCTCACGCCAAGCGATCCCCTTTCGGGACCTTGGATCTCACTACCGGAACGAGGCTTTTGGCCACTGTTTCTTACTTGTCCCAGCCCGATCAGCTTACCTTGTCGTCCCCAGCTTCCTTCCTTTTATCTCCTCTCGCTGTTCGCCTCTCTTCTCCTCCTGGGAGGCTTCCCTTCCCCATCTTTTTCTCTTTCCCCTTTCGGTGTTGAGGGCTAGGCGGCTTTCCGACCTCGTCCGCCGAGTCCAGCGGGGAAGGGAAGGCAAAGACAGAAGGGGGGTGGCGCCGGTAAGGCAGCCGGTCAGACCTCGGGCCAGTGAGAGCGCTCTCCTTTCCGAGTGTAGGCGCCATCCGTCTATGCCCCTGTTTTGTTAGAACCGCGCCTCTCGACCATGGGACCTGTCGGGCTGATGCAAATGGTGTTTCGCGTGCTGCCGCCATCTGTACGGGGCGCCGCCTGTGATGCGCACGGCTCGAGGGACGACCTCGGAACCTGCGCCTCTTTCTTTGGGATCTTCTCTGTACGTGCGGCCTGACCTCGGCTGAGGTGGACCCCTCTCGGGTGGACACCTGGCGAGGTGCAGGAGGTCGCCTGGCTTCGGCGATGTGGACCCGTCTCTGGGGACCACCTGGCGGAGGAGCGAAGGATCGGCCGACCTCGGCCTAGGTGGACCCCTCCTAGGTGGACACCTGGCGAGGTGGCAGGAGGTCGCCTTGCTTCGGTCGAGGTGGACCTGTCTCCGGGGGCCACCTGACGAAGGAGCGAAGGATCGGCGACCTCGGCCTAGGTGGACCCTTCCTGGGTGGACACCTGGCGAGGTGGCAGGAGGTCGCCTTGCTTCGTCCGAGGTGGACCCGTCTCCGGGGGCCACCTGGCGAAGGAGCGAAGGATCGGCCGACCTCGGCTTAGGTGGACCCCTCCTGGGTGGACACCTGGTGAGGTGGCAGGAGGTCGCCTTGCTTCGTCCGAGGTGGACCCGTCTCCGGGGCCACCTGGCGAAGGAGCGAAGGATCGGCCGACCTCGGCCTAGGCGGATCCCTCCCGGGTGGACACCTGGCGAGGTGGCAGGAGGTCGTCTGGCTTCGGCCGAGGTGGACCCATCTCTGGGGGTCACCTAGCGAAGGAGCGAAGAAGCGGCCGACCTCGGCCTAGGCGGGCCCTCCTGGGTGGATGCCTGGCGAGGTGGCAGGAGGAGCCCCGAACCGAGCTCGACTTCGGCGAGAGCGGCTTCATCTTGGGAAGTCGTCTGGCGAAGTAGCCTTGCCGAGCTCGACCTCGGCAATGTGGCACTGACTCGGCCAGGAAAACCTCCACGTGGCTCGATCATATCTGACGGTATCTGAGCCCGGCCACGTCATTGTTACGGCCGTAATAGTTGCCCCCCAGCCCACCGTTCCGTTGGGGGTCGTAGAACGGAACGTCGGGATTAAATGCGGATATGACGTGGGGAGGCGAAGATCTTGCATCATAATTGCCATGATCCTCGTCGCTGCTTCTCGATGCGCCCGAAGCCCTATAGGAAGCCGCCACGCGTCGCCCACAATAAAGTGTCAACAATAAAGAGGTCGTTACCCTGCTAACGAGGCGACTGTGTCGGGCGTGCGTCCACGCGGCGATCATCCAGTGGCTCGTGGTGGAATGACGGGTACGGCTGCTGTCGCCTGAGTTTGAAAAGGAGGGGACTTTCCAGAATGAGGCCCTTCCCCTTGCTTCGTGGGCGGTTTGCTGCAGACTAACTTCCGTTGCCCCGCGCTCGCTTGGCGTATTTTCGGTGAGTGCCTCCATCCTTCTTTCTAGTTCTCCTCTTCTCCTTCTTCTCTGAATCTTTGTTTCTTTCTTTGTCATGGCGTGTCGTCGCTATGTTTCTTCTAATCCGGACGAGGCCGGTCCGTCCCGGCCGAGGACTTCATCTTCTTCCTCTTCAGAGGAGGAAACGATCCCGGAGGAGATCCGCAGGCGTCTGCAACCTGGGGGTGTCACCATCGGCATCCCCAGGGGGGTCCGGTCTCCTCCGATTGCTTCCGCCCTTCCTCTTCTTTCTTTCCTGCTCCGCCTCTTCTTCCGCCGGTCCCTCCGGTCATGCTTCCACCATGACCGAGGGCGATCTTTCTCTGCTCCGGGAGGCCTACGGCATCCCGGGGTCAATCCGTCTATTCGTTCCGCGGCCGGGGAACGTGTCACCATGAGTTGCCCCTGCCGCATAGCCTTCTATGAAGACTTCTTCCTCGGGGGTCTTCGATTCCCTCTGCACCCGTTCTTCCTCTCCTTCCTTAGCCACTTCCTTCTTTTCCGGCCCAGTTGGCTCCCAATGCCATCCGGGTCATCTTTCTTTCATAGTTTTTTGTCATTTTCACGGGTTCGTTGCCCGTTTCTCCCTCTTCAGGGCTATGTTCATCCTGAAGAGGTACTCCACCGATGACGGCTAGTGGTACATCTCGCCCCGGCCAGGTGTCTCCGGTTCGACCTCCTTCTTCTATCAAGGGTTGGAAGAGCCGATTTTTCTTTGCCTCGATCGAGGATGTCGACTGGGCTTGGAGTGAACGGACCGGTCTCCGAACCGGAACTCTCAGGTCGAGTCGGCGGACCAGGAGGCCTACTCCCTGCTGCTGAGCGACGTGGTCCTGGTGCTCGAGGTTCTGCTTTCAGAGCAGAATCTTTTTGAGGCCGGGATCAGTCCCATCTGCGAGTCGGGTGAGATTCGGGTCCTCCCTTGACTCTTGCATTCTTTTGCCTTTATAACCGAGCTGGCTGACCTTCTACTCTTTTGTACTGCAGGCATGAAGTTCTCACTGGAGAGCCTCCTAGAGGGCGCGGCCCAGAGAGATGTCCCCGAGGTGGATGAGCCCGCGGCCAAGAGGGCTCGCATCGAGGCGAGCGGGAGGTGGCGCCAGCGACTGTACCTAGTCCAGCGGCGCTGCCCCGCCCGCCCAGGCTGCCTCGGGGCGAGGCCGTTGATTCCTCAGCTGCCAGACCGGTGGTGCTGCCGTCGAGGGGGCTCCACCGCCGCAGCTCCGTCCAGCGTCGGCCCTATCGTCGCTGCGGCTCCGACGGCGCAGCCCGTGTCCTCCGCCGGCCCATCTGCTGCGGCTCTGCTGGAGGGACAGTCGCCGCTGGAGCCGAACTGATGGCTTCACCACCGGTGATCACCCACGGTGTTCGGTCATCCGCGACAAAGGGCTCGCGGAGAAGGTGATGGAGTACGCCTCCACAGCCCGGGATCGCCGAGCCGGGGGCGGCCGGGACTATGCTGACGCCTTGCTCGGGATCCTCCCGCAGCTCTTTACGGTAAGCCCGAACTCATTTTCTTCCGTCTTTCGTGACCTCGGGTGGTCTTTCTTCTAACCCGGTTGCTTCACTTGTGCAGATTGGGAATGACGTTCTCCTACTGAGGAACTTCCTCGTAGGGAACGCGAAGAGGGATGCCGAGAAGGAGAAGAAGCTCGGCAAGCTCGCGGCCGATGTCAAGGACCTCATGGAAAAGGGGGTTGAGCTGCGAGCAAGCAATCAGGCCCTCCAGACTGACCTGGCGCGCGCCGAGGGGCGGAACAAGGAGCTGGAGTCTTCCCTGACGGAGGAGAGAGTCTCTCACCAGCGTCGCGTGGAGGAGGACGCAGCTGAGAGGGCTCGTCTTCAGGCCCACTCCCAGTGGCTGGAGCGCCAGCTGGAGGAGGCTAGGCGAGATGCGAACGCGGCGAAGGAGCGGAGTGCGTACGTCAGCGGGCTCCTGGAGGCCGCGAAGCGGGAGGTGCAGGAGGCCATCCCGAAGTTCGGGCTTCCGACGAGTACATGTCGGAGGTCCGGGAGGCCACCGTGGACTCCTTCCTGAAGGGGTTCCGGATGTGCCGGGAGAAGGTATGGGCCTTCTACCCCGAGCTCGACCTCAGTGGGGTGGTGCTCGGAGGTAGGAGGCTGGGACCTGAGAGCAGAGCCCCCGGTGCGGCCGACGCCATGCCTGCGGCCCCGGCGACCGACGAAGCCGTGGCTCCGGAGCAGCCGCCTGAGCCGGCCGCCGCTGAAGGAAGGATGCGGAGCGCGCGACCCAGGTGGAGGGCTCCGACCCGCACCAAACTGAGCCACCATCTTCTCGCCCTTCTCCGTTGTCGTAGTTGCATTTCTTCTTTCTTTTGGGGACTCCCGGCCTGTCGGAATTCCCAGCTTTGTATTTTTCCTTGGATTAATGAAGTTATCCTTTGACTAAGTCTCGAGTTCACTTTCTTCCCCACTCTCCATCTCCTCTTTTTCTTTCTTGAGGTGTCGATGTGGAGTGCCGGAACGAGTGTGGACCTGGTCCCGTCCGTCGCTCTGATCGAAGGTTGGGACATTCGGACCGCGTGGCGTCAGAGTAGGCCTTGAGCGGGTCCGGCCTTGGGATTGCCTTCATGCTTGCATGGGCGAAGTAGTTTCTGCCCCGCCTTCCAGGCCGAAGCCCGGGCTTTCCAGATTGAACCCCGGGCCGCAGGCTTTCTCAAGCCTTGTACGCTTACCGAGCTGTTCTCCGGGCTTGCATGGGCGAGCTGGGTTCGGCGCCACCTTCCAGGCCGAAGCCCAGGATCTCCAGACTGAACCCCGGGGCCACAGGCTTTCTCAAGCCTTGTGCGGCCTGCCGAGCTGTTCTCGGGCTTGCATGGGTGAACTGGGTTCGGCGCCACCTTCCAGCCGAAGCCCAGGATCTCCGGACTGAACCCCGGGGCCGCAGGCTTTCTCAAGCCTTGCGCGGCCTGCCGAGCTATTCTCCGGGCTTGCGTGGGCGAACTGGGTTCGGCGCCACCTTCCAGGCCGAAGCCCAGGATCTCGGACTGAACCCCGGGGCGTAGGCTTTCTCAAGCCTTGCGCGGCCTGCCGAGCTGTTCTCCGGGCTTGCATGGACGAGCTGGGTTCGGCGCCACCTTCTAGGCCAAAGCCCAGGATCTCCGGACTGAACCCGGGGCCGCAGGCTTTCTCAAGCCTTGCGCGGCCTCGAGCTGTTCTCCGGGTTGCATGGGCGAACTGGGTTCGGCGCCACCTTCCAGGCCGAAGCCAGGATCTCCGGACTGAACCCCGGGGCCGCAGGCTTTCTCAAGCCTTGCGCGGCTTGCCGAGCTGTTCTCCGGGCTTGCGTGGGCGAACTGTGGGTCGGCGCCACCTTCCAGGCCGAAGCCCAGGATCTCCGGACTGAACCCCGGGGCCACAGGCTTTCTCAAGCCTTGCGCGGCTTGCCGAGCTGTTCTCCGGGCTTGCATGGGCGAACTGGGTTCGTCCCACCTTCCAGGCCGAGCCCAGGATCTCGCTTCCTTCGGCCGTCGGCCATGGTCGGGCGTGCGAATTCAGGGCCATGCGCCGGTTTCCCTACAAAGTGAGAGAGAGCGTTTGAAGCAAGGAAACTTTATTGCAGGAATGGGGAACCTTACATTATTGATAATACACTCTTAGGTTCGAGGCGTTCCATGTCGGGGGAACCTGGCACCTCCCAATTCTTCCAGGTAGTAGGCGCCGTGGGGGAGGGCTTCTGCTACCCGGTACGGGCCCTCCCAGTTGGGTGAGAGCTTGCCGCATTCCCGTGGCTGAGAAGCTTCACTGCCCTCTCCGGTTGGCGTGAGGCTTGCCGCAATTCCTAGTGGCTGGAGAAGCGTCAGGCGCGCCGGCGGAACAGATCTCCGGGATGAAAAAAGCTTCGGCTGCATCGGGAGTTGTAATACCTGGCCACACGCGCCTATACGCCACCCTCCGAACTCGGGCCTTGTACCTCGTCCTCTTCAAGAAGTCGAGGGTTGAGCATCATCCGGCGGGGGTTTTCTGTCTCGTCATATTGCTCCACACACAGCGTGGGTAGGCTAAGTTTGATCGGGATGACGCTTCGGCTTCGAAGACGAGGTTGAACGGGGTCTGTCGGTAGCCATCCTCGGGTGGTGTGGTATGCCCAGAGGACGCTGGGGAGCTCCTCGGCCCATCTGCCTTTGGCCTGGTCCAGTCGCGTGCGGAGACCCTGCAAAATGGTCCTGTTTGTGACTTCGGCCTCTCCATTGGTCGGGGATGCTGCGCCATCGAGGTGAAGCGATGCCTGATGCCGAGGTCGCCGCAGACTCTTCGAACTCCTGGCAGTCGAACTGGCGCCCGTTGTCAGTAACCACGGTGTGGGGGAGGCCGAAGCGGCAAACGATCGACTTCCAAAAGAACTTGGTGACGTTGCTTCAGTGATCCGCGCCAAGGGTTCGGCCTCGACCTACTTCTTGAAGTAGTCGATGGCCACTATCAAGAACTTCCGCTGTCCAGACGCCGGCGGGAACGGGCCCAGAAGGTCCATCCCCCACTAGCGAATGGCCAGGGGGCTGAAAGCTGGGAGATTGGGTTGGAGGGCTGCCGTTGCACCGTGGCGTGACGCTGGCACGGTCGCACTTCTTCACGAAGTCAGCGGCGTCTTCCTTCATCGTTCCCAGAAGTAGCCCTGACGAAGGGCCTTGTAGGCCAATGCTCTGCCCCCCACATGGTTCCCGCAGATGCCTTCGTGAATCTCCTGGAGCACGAGCTTGGCTTCCGTGGGTCCTACACACTTGAGGAGGGGGTAGGAGTAGGATCTTCGATACAATTGCCCATCCATCAGGACGAACCGCACGGCTTTCTTTCTGATAAGGCGAGCCGCCTCGCGGTCCTCGGTAGGGTGCCGCTGGTGATGTATTCAACGTACTTGTCCATCCAGCTGGGTTCATGGCTGACTTGATGGACCTCCGCCGGGGTCTCGAGGCTTGGGATCTTAAGGTGCTCCACATGAGCGCGGCCAGCATCGAGTCCGGCAGGGTCGCCAGTCGGGAGAGAGTATCCGCACGGGCGTTCTCCCTACGGGGGATGTGGAAGATGTTGAAGCGCCGGAATCTGGACGCGCCCGCCTTGACGAGCTCCAAGTATTTCGCCATTTGGGGGTCATGCGCGCATACCCCCGGAGACCTGTCCCGCACGAGCTGGGAATCAATGAAAGCTTTGAGGTTGGTCACACCCAGCTCGCGGGAGACCCTCAGCCCGGTAAGAAGTGCCTCGTACTCCGCCTGATTATTGGTCACGGCGATTGGAAACGGAGCGCGCATTCGGCGATGACCCCGTCGCTGTTGGCAAGGATGAGTCCGGCTCCGCTCCCGCCGGAGTTCGAGGCTCCATCCACATGGAGGATCCAGGCGTCCTCTCCGGGCTCATTGGGGCCCGTCTCCAGCGGCTGGCCTGAGGGGCCTTCCTCGGGCTCCTTGCCCAGGCCTGCACATTCGACCAAGAAGTCGGCCAGCACCTATGCCTTCATGGCGACCTTGGCCTGTACGTGATGTCGAACTCGCTGAGCTTCAGTGCCCACTTCGCCATCGCCCGAAGTGTCGGGTCGGCTGAGCACCGCTTTCAGCGGTTGGTCCGTCAGGACAGCGATAGGATGCGCTTGGAAATAGGGCCTGAGACGCTGGGCAAACACTATTAGTGCAAAAATGAGTTTCTCGGGCCGAGAATACTTGAGCTCCGCATCGCGGAGAAGTTGCTGGTATAGTATACCGGCCGCTGGACTCCTTGGCCATCGATCCGAACCAGGACCGAGCTGATGGCTTCCGGGGTGACCGCCAGGTAGAGGATGAGTTCCTCCCCTCCTCGGGCCTGGACAGCAATGGTGGCGATGCGAGCATCTTCTTCAGCTCTTCAAAGGCCTCTTGGCATTCCTCGGTCCAAGCGAAGTCGTTCATCTTTCTCAGCACCTTGAAAAAGGGACGGCAGCGATCTGCGACCTGGAGATAAAGCGGCTGAGGGCCGCAACTCGGCCGGTGAGCTGCTGCACTTGCTTCTTGGAGGCGGGCTGTTCCATGTCCAGGATGGCCTGGACCTTCTCCGGGTTGGCTTCAATTCCTCTTTGGGTCACCATGAACCCTAGGAACTTCCGGCGGAGACGCCGAAGGCGCACTTCGCCGGGTTCAGCCATCTGATGACGTCGGAGGTTGCCGAATGTCTCCGCCAAGTCGGCTATGTGGTCCAAATCGGGTTTGCTCATTACCAGCATGTCGTCCACGTACACCTGCATGTTGCGGCCGATCTGGTCCTTGAAGATCCTGTTGACCAGACACTGGTACGTAGCTCCAGCATTCTTGAGGCCGAATGGCATCATTCTGTAGCAAAAAGTTCCGTGGTCGGTTATGAAGGCGGTATGCTCTTCGTCCTCGGGCTCATTCGGATCTGGTTGTATCCGGAGAAGGCGTCCATGAATGATAGGAGGCGATGTCCGAGGTGGTGTCGACCAGCTGGTTGATCTTTGGAAGAGGGAAGCTATCCTTTGGGCAAGCTCGGTTGAGGTCGGTGTAGTCCACGCAGATCCTCACTTACTACTACTCTTTCTTACCATGACCACGTTTGCTAGCCAGCTGGGATACTGGACTTCCCGCACAAAGCCGGCGGCGAGGAGTTTCTCCACCTCCTCATTGATGGCCTTCTGTCTCTCCATGGCGAAGCTCCTCTTCTTCTGGCGGACGGGCGGCAGCTGGTCCACGTTCAACCTATGCATGATGACCTCGGGCGGAATGCCCGGCATGTCGACCGCCGACCAGGCAAACATGTCTGCGTTCGCAGGATGAACTCCAGCAGGCGGGTCCGTTCTTCTTCAGGGAGTTGGCCCCGACTTGCACGTCTTCAGCGGATCCGAACCGAGGGGATAAGTCAACAGGCGCTCCACGGGCCCTCCCCTGGGTTCCTTCTCTCTTAGGTCGAGGTCGTCAACATCGGGGGCGGGCCCCGCCCCCCGGGTGCCGGGACCGCTTGAAGGCAATATGGGACCGGCTGGGTCGTCCCCTTCATCTCCCCGAGCCCGGAAGGCGTGGGGAACTGCACCAACAACCTTTTCGTGGAAATCATGGCATCCAGTTGGTTGAGCCCGGGATGCCCGAGAATGGCGTTGTAAGGCGAAGGGAGCCTGACGACGGTGAACGTTATTAGGACGGTCGTCTGCCGAGGTGGGGATCCGGCGGTGACGGGAGAGTGATCTCCCCTTCGACCCTCACGGAATCCCCTGTAAAACCTACCAGGGGGGTATGTACGGTCTCAGCTGACCGTGGGACAAATTCATCCGAGAGAAAGCATCGTAAAAAAGTAGTCAGCCGAGCTTCCACTATCCACCATGATTCGATGTACAGGATGCTTCGCGATGGTCATCTCGACCACCACAGCATCGTTGTTTACATTTTCATTATCTTTCCCCTCCTCGAAAGGGATTACATTCTCCGGGTTCTCGACTTCCCGGGCTCTCTTCGCCGCTCGCCCGACCCCGCGTGAGATCATGCCCACGGGATTCTCTGTCGGGCGGTTGTCGATTGCAGGGGCCGGCGGTAAAGCCGCGAGCGGCTGCCCCTCCGGGGGGACCTCGTTCCTGACGAACTTCCTGAGGTAGCCCCTCCTGATCAGCTCCTCGATCTCCCACTTCAGGTTGCGACCCTCCTCTGTGTCGTGACCGTGCTCGCGGTGGAACTGGCAGTACTTCGATTTGTCCGGATAGCCCTCGGGTTCTGAGGAGGAGGTCGGCGGAGGTAGCGCTCGCCCTCGATTTCCATGAGGATCTTCGTCCGAGGTGCGAGGAGAGGGGGTGAACCTCCGCTCCGGAGTGGCCTCGCCCCTCGGCCTTGGATTCGGGTGAGGGTCGGTAGATGGCCGGGCTTCCGAGCTCCCGGGGCATCTCTCGGGGGTGGCCTCTTCAGAGTCTTCCCGTCCAACTCTCGATGGGTGCGGTCGGCCTCTTCCACCCGGATGTACTTATGGGCACGGAGGAGGAGCTCGGAGTACGTCTTGGCGGCTTCTTGTCCAGGGAGTAGGTCAGGCGGGACGTCTTGAGCCCGCGCTTCAAAGCCAGCATGGCGACGGGCTCGTCCAGGCTGTAGATTCCAGGGCTGCGGTCTTGAACCGGTGATGTAGTCCGGAGCAGCTCCTGGTCCTGCTGGCGGATGGAGAAGAGGCTATCCACCTCTCTTGGCACCTTTCGACAAGCGTCGAAGTGCACCACAAACTTCCTTCAAGCTGGTGGAAGGAGCAAATGGATCCGGGCTCGAGGCGGGTGAACCAGACTCGAGCGGCCTTCCAGAGGGTGGCCGGGAAGGCAATGCAAAAAGAGCGTCGGTGGCCCGCTGGACCCTCATGAGAGCTTTGTAGCTCTCCAGATGGTCCAGAGGGTCGGTGGTCCCGTCGTAGGGATCCACCTGCGGCATGCGGAATCGCCTTGGGATGGCTCTGCCTGGATTTCTTCAGAGAAGGGGGACGGGAGTCGTAGCCCGCCGGGTCCGTCGATGAGTTCTGCAGGTCAGCAAATCGGCGGGGCGAACTCCGCTAACTTGCGCTCATGCTCCTCCAGGCGCCTCTCAGCCTGGCGCCTGATGGCCTCGTCGGTGGAGTCTTCCACCGAGGCCACTGGTGAAGGGGATGCCGATCGGTCTCGGCGCGAAGTCAGTCTCGGCGTCGCTTGCTGCGATGCGCCGTTTCGGCTTCATCGACGGGGATCGACTCTCGTGATCCGCCGAACGGAGTAATTCCTTTTTGCGGGAACTTGGTGGCTCCGCGGGGGTTGGAGACTGCCCTCGGGTGGGATGGCCTGTCCTGAAGGGAGCGCAGGCTCCCACGCTGTCCTGCAGCTCGGGCCGCGGGGGTCCCTGCTGCGGCTGCGTGGCCAGGGATCGCTGCTGATTTTGAAGCTGCCGGACCGTCGAGGTCAAGGTCTGCAGCTGTTGGATGATGGCCGCGAGGGGCCCGTCTGCTGAGGTCCGCTGTGGTGGAAGAGGAGGGGGAGCTGGAAGCTCCCTCTCCGGGCTGTGGGCCCCTTGAGGGGAGGGAACCTCCCCCGCACGGCTGGCGGATGCCTCGCGCCCACGAGTGACCACCATTATGGGGGAGCGCGATACCTGCAGAAAGCTGGCTCCCGCTAGGGGGTGTTGTCCTGCCCCCTTCCTGGCGCGCCAATCTGTTGCCGATCTCGTCGCCGCGCCCGTGCCTCGGATCCGTCAATCCTACCGGGCCGCCTGGCTCCCGGAGCCTCCTAGCTGGAGCGGACCTGCAAGAGAGGGTCAGAAGACCCTGGCGGGGATCCCGGCGAGGGAGCTCCGATGGTCAAGTCAGTAGACGACGAGAAGGAACAGATTCTCCAAGACGGGCCCCGAAGGAGTTCCAGACTCGGAGAATTTACTAGCAAGAAAGGTGCTATGGGGACCAGAAATTCGGCCGGGCCTCCTTGCCGAGCTCACGCCAAGCAATCCCCTTTCGGGGCCTTGGATCTCACTCCTGGAATGAGGCTTTTGGCCACTGTTTCTTAATTGTCCCCGGCCCGATCAGCTTACCTTGTCGTCCCCAGCTTCCTTCCTTTTATCTCCTCTCGCTGTTCGCCTCTCTTCTCCTCCTGGGAGGCTTCCCTTCCCCATCCTTTTCTCTTTCCCTTTCGGTGTTGAGGGCCAGGCGGCTTTTCGACCTCGTCCGTCGAGTCCAGCGGGGAAAGGGCAAAGACAGAAGGGGGTGGCGCCGGTAAGGCGGCCGGTCAGACCTCGGGCCCAGTGAGAGCGCTCTCCTTCCGGAGTGTAGGCGCCATCCGTCTATGGGCCCTGTTTTGTCAGAACCGCGCCTCTCGACCGCGGGACCTGTCGGGCCGATGCAAATGGTGTTTCGCGTGCACCGCCATCCGTACGGGGCGCCGCCTGTGATGCGCACGGCTCGAGGGACGACCTCGGAACCTGCACCTCTTTCTTTGGGATCTTCTCTGTACGTGCGGCCTGACCTCGACCGAGATGGACCCCTCTCGGGTGGACACCTGGCGAGGTGGCAGGAGGTCGCTTGGCTTCGACCGATGTGGACCCATCTCCGGGGACCACCTGGCGGAGGAGCGAAGGATCGGCCGACCTCGGCCTAGGTGGTCCCCTCCTAGGTGGACACCTGGCGAGGTGGCAGGAGGTCGCCTTGCTTCGGCCGAGGTGGACCCGTCTCCGGGGGCCACCTGGCGAAGGAGCGAAGGATCGGCCGACCTCGGCCTAGGTGGACCCCTCCTGGGTGGACACCTGGCGAGGTGGCAGGAGGTCGCCTTGCTTCGTCCGAGGTGGACCCGTCTCCGGGGGCCACCTGGCGAAGGAGCGAAGGATCGGTCGACCTCGGCCTAGGTGGACCCCTCCTGGGTGGACACCTGGCGGTGGCAGGAGGTCGCCTTGCTTCGTCCGAGGTGGACCCGTCTCCGGGGGCCACCTGGCGAAGGAGCGAAGGATCGGAAGGCCGACCTCGGCCTAGGCGGACCCCTCCCGGGTGGACACCTGGCGAGGTGGCAGGAGGTCGCCTGGCTTCGGCCGAGGTAGACCCGTCTCTGGGGGTCACCTGGCGAAGGAGCGAAGAAGCAGGGCCGACCTCGACCTAGGTGGGCCCCTCCTGGGTGGACGCCTGGCGAGGTGGCAGGAGGAGCCCGAACCGAGCTCGACTTCGGCAAGAGCGGCTCTTGTCTTGGGAAGTCGTCTGGCGAAGTAGCCTTGCCGAGCTCGACCTCGGCAATGTGGCACTGACTCGGCCTGAGAAACCTCCACGTGGCTCGATCATATCTGACGGTATCTGAGCCCGGCCATGTCATTGTTACGGCCGTAACACATTACTACTGCCATGCTGTATGGAAGAGAGACTATAAATCTCAATGAGGTTGAAGCCACTTTGTTATCCAATGAGCTTAGGTTGAAAGTACAGTTAGAGCATCATGCTCCAAATCCGGTACAAAGACTTACTATTAGAGGTAGAGATGAGCAAAGAACAGTTGGATAAGGTAGAAACAAGTTCAAGACTAAATCAAAGTCTAGGTCTAAAAGACCTGGTGTTTGTCATTACTGCAAGAAGCCAGGCCACTGGAAAAATGAGTGTAGACTTCTATAGTCCAAGAAAGAGAAGGAACAAAAAAATAAAGGAACAATCTCAGATTCGGCATCAGTAGTAGTTTCTTCTGCAGATCATAGCAGTGTTGCAGATGATGCAGTATTTACAGCTGCATGCAGTATAGTCAGCCTGATACTGGTCGTGGACTTTGGAGCATCTTTTCACATGACACCCCATAAAGAATGGTTCACTTCTTTTAGATCCTGTGATGGAGGCTCTGTTCTTCTTGGGGATGACGCCATCTGTAAAGTGGAAGGAATTGGTACAAGTTCAGATCAAATCTCATGCTAATACTGTGGTGACTTGGATGATGTTAGATATGTTCCTCTATTAAAAAGAAATATTCTCTCGGTACATGCTCTTGATATTGCCGGTTTTGAGGGTAGATGGGGTAGAAGATCTATTACAATAGTAAAGGTGCATTGACTTTGTTAAGAGATAAATTGAGTGGCACTCTTTACTATTTAGATAGCACTACAGTGATTGGTGAGGCTTCTTCAACACATTCCTCTATTATTCAATTGATACAGTTATGGCATCAAAGATTGGGCCACATATCAGATAAAGGTTTACAGGAGCTGAGCAGACGTGGTCTGCTAGGAGGTCAGAAAGTTGGTGTACTTGGATTCTGTGAGCATTGCATATTTGAAAAACAACACAGAGTCAGCTTTACTACAGGCATGCACAGGACATCAGGTATATTGGATTACATACATTCTGACCTATGGGGACCTACCGCAGTTACATCCAAGGGTGGATCTAGGTATTTGCTCTCTTTGATTGATGACTATTCCCGTAAAGTCTGGATTTATATTATAAACAATAAAAGTGATGTGTTTCACATTTTTAAAGGGTGGAAGGCTATGGTCGAGAGGCAAACTGAGAGGAAGGTGAAAACCTTTCGCACTAACAATGGATTGGAATTATGTTCTACAGAGTTTAATGACTTTTACAAGTCAAAGGGCATTGTCAAGCATAGGACCATAGTGTATACTCCTCAGCAAAATGGTGTTGCAGAATGCATGAATCGCACACTATTGGAAAGAGTCAGATCTATGCTGTCAAGTTCTGGATTGAGTAGAGACTTCTGGGTAGAGTCTGCACATACAGCCTGCTTTATAATAAATCGTTCTCCAGCATCTGCTTTGAATATGAAGACTCCGGAAGAAATATGGACAGGTAGACCTGCAGACTATTCAGTTCTTAGAGTATTTGGGTGTTCAGCATATGCACATATCAAAGATGGAAAGCTGGATCCCAAGGCTAAGAAATGCATATTTCTTGGATATGCATATGGGGTGAAGGGCTATATATTATGGTGCACCGAGCCCGGATCCCAGGGTTTTCCAGTCAGCAGGGATATGACTTTTGATGAGTCATCCACTCCATCAAGGCAGTTACAGCCAAGTTCTTCATCGGGAGATCAGGTTCAAGATCAGCAGGATAGGACTATTATTGATATTAATCAGACAGTTAGTTTACAATAGTTGCAGCCTACTGGTGATATTCAGAATGAACAGCATCAGCAGATAGATCCAGAGATACAGACTCAGGAGGAGGTTATTGGACAAGGTCTAGATGATAGTATTGCCACTCGAAAACCCAGGCGAAATATCATAGCACCTCAAAGATATGGTTTTGAAGATTCTGCTTGTGCTAAGTTAGTATATTATGCTCTGAATATTACAGACACTATAGGTGATGAGCCGACCATATTTCAAGAAGTAATTGGTAGTTCACGGGCTGAGCAATGGACCATGGCTATGGTAGAAGAGCTTCAGTCTTTGGAAAAGAATCAGACTTGGGAATTAGTCAGATTACCTATGGGCAAGAAGAAAATGGCTGCAAATGGATCTTCAAGAAAAAGGAAGGAGCTACCCCTCAAGATTTGAAATATAAGGCAAGGTTGGTGGCTAAGGATTACAATCAATGAGAGGGTATTAATTACAAGGAGGTATTTTCTCCTGTGGTTAAACACTCTTCTATTCGTGTGTTCCTTGCTTTAGTTGCTTCTCAGAATTTGGAGTTAGAATAGCTGGATGTCAAGACAGCTTTTCTACATGGTGACTTGGAGGAGCAGATTTATATGTAATAGCCACCTGGTTTTGAGGCTCCAGATAAAGAAGATCATGTATGCTTGCTCAAAAGGTCTTTGTATGGTTGAAGAAGCAGTTTCCAAGACAATGGTACCGCAAATTTGATAAGTTTATGGTTGACCATAAATTTGATAGACTCCATATGATAGTTACGTGTATCATCAGTAGCTTTCAGATGGGTCCTTTCGTTATTTGTTATTATATCTTGATGATATGATGATTGCAGCCGGGATATGTCAGTCATCTAGAAGCTGAAAGCTGAACTTAGTACTACATTTGAGATGAAGGACCTTGGACCGGCAAAGAAGATACTTGGGATGGAGATCATTCGTGACAGGCAATTATATAGACTATTTGTTACTCAGCACAGTTATATTATGAAAGTCTTGGAAAGATTTTATATGTTTACAGCTAAGCTAGTCACTACGCCCTTTGCCAGTCACTTTTGTTTATCTGCCAGGGATTCTCCACAAACTGATGATGAGGAGAAGTATATGTCTAAAGTACCTTATGCAAGTATAGTTGGCAGTATCATGTATGCAATGGTCTGCACTCATCCTGATATTTCACAGGCAGTTAGTGTAGTGAGCAGATATATGGACAAGCCTGGAAAAGCTCACTAGTCAGCTGTGAAATGTGAAATGGATTCTTCGATATTTGAAAGGTACTTCTAATTTGGGATTGGTATTCTCCGGACAGAGTGGTTGCACTGTTACAGGATTATGTGATTCAGATTATGCTTGTGACTTGGATAGGAGGAGGTCATTGACCTCATATGTATTTACTCTCTCTAGTTGTGCAATTAGCTGGAAGGCTACTTTGCAATCTATAGTTGCTTTGTCTACTACAGAGGCAGAGTATATGGCTTTGACAGAGATAGCAAAGGAAGCAATCTGGCTAAGAGGGTTAGTACAAGATTTGGGTCTCAAGCAGAATTCTTTGGTTATTCACTGTGACGTCAGAGTGCGTTACATCTCGCTAGAGATCAGATGTATCATGAGCGCACTAAGCATGTTGATGTCAGGTATCACTTTATTAGAGATTTGGTAGAGGATGGTGATATTCAACTTCAGAAAATTGGCACTACTAATAATCCGCTGATATGCTCACTAAATCAATTCCAGTAGTCAAGTTCAGGACATTCCAGAACTTAATTGGTTTGAGCACTTGGTGATCCCCTTCGGGGTCTTTTGATGAGGAGGAGGCTTTATAATCCATATTTGATAGAGGCATTTGTTTTTAGTCACAAGGAGGAGGATTGTTACGTGTTTGCTCCCATAAAAACCCGCTCCCACGAAGACACACGAACCCCGACCCATGCGCAATGCGCGGCGTGGGCAGGCGCTCGGCCTAGCATGCAGGTGCGTGCGTGGGTGTGCACACGTGTGGCCTAGGCCCACGTGCAGCACGCGCAGGCACGCGTGGGCCCGGCCCAGGCAGCTGCGATTGACCCTTGGGGCATTTCCCCGCATTTCCCACGCGGTTTCCCATGCATTTGCACGGTGTTTGAGTGGTCCACAGGATTTCTTTTGATCTTGACCATCCGATGGCGCGATCGGACGTTTGAGATGGATTCGACCTCTTTTGGGCTTGATCTGGCATTGTTTGGCACGATCTGGACTCTTGTTCTTTGATCTGTTGGCTTGAGAGTGTTTTGGACTTTCTGGACTCATTTTAGGTCTACTTGGATACCGTTTCAGATGGTATTTAACCACAGAGAGCCTGCGATCTTTGACATAGAGAAAAATAGAGAGAAAAAGAGAGAAAAAAATTCAGAAAAATTTTAGAGAGATTTCTTCTTCGATCGAGGTACCAGAAAAAGCTAGAGGCCTGGTATTTGAGATTTTTCTCGTACTTCTTTCATCCTCTTTTATTTATTTATTATGTCTCTTTGTTTTAATCTGGCATTTGTTATCTGGATATTTGTATTCCTTTTGTACCCAGATTTGGATTAGATTATAGTGGATTACTCCTTTCCTCTTGGTGGACGTAGGCAATATTTGCCGAACCACGTAAATCTCGTCTTTTTTGATTTGATATCTGCTTGTGTTGTGATTAGTTAATTGCCTAAGTGAGTAAATAGAAATTATTTGGAGGCCTAAACTGGTTTAATCCACTACGCACATCCTAACAGCCACCAATATGAAGTTTGTATTTGCCCAAACTGTATGGTCAAACCAGAGCCCTTAGGGAGAAGAAATAGAGCATTTATGGGCGGGTCATCATCTTAGTAGAAAATAAATGCAGCAAAGGATCTACATGCCAGGTTCTATTATTAGTAATAAGCTGAGCAAGCTTCATATCAAAGTTGTGAGCCTCCATATTAATAAAAGTAGGCCATGCTGATAAAGGCAAATTAGAAAGCCAAGGATCGGTGTAAATATTAATAGATTCTCTAGCACCAATTAGCCATAGAGATTGAAATTGCACCTCATGTCCTAACATACAAATTTTGCTCCAAATTGATGAAAAAAAATGGTACTTAGCTTTAACTACTTGCGCCCATAAAGCAGTAGGTTTAATATGAGCTGAGCAGCTAATTTACATAAACACCGATATCCCCATTGCATTAATGACTGCAAACCCAACCCACCTTCAACTTTAGGTAAACAAACCTTATCCCATGCAGTATGGTGAAATCCATGCCTATCAGTTGGATGTCCCTATAAAAAAAACCCAAAACTCATTTTTAAGTTTGTATAAAACCAACAATGGCATGAAAATGGAAGATAAAAGATATAAAGAAACTGAAAATAGCATGGACTAAAGCAAAGTAACAAGGCCAACCATGGACAATGTTGTCCATTTCCATGCTGCAATCTTATTAGTAGCTTTTGTCAAAAGAGATTGAAAATCTGATACACATAAAGATCTACCAAACAATGGAACCCTGAGATATTGCCACTGTAACTATTTTTTAGAAATATGAATAATGTTAAGCACTTGAGATTTAACACTACTAGACATACTAGGGCTAAAACATAATAATGTGGAACTTGTAATAGTTTAACAACTTGACCAAAATGATAGCAATAAGCACAAAGAATAGTAGCAAGATAGACAGCATCCCTTACTATCGCTTTAGCTACTAATAAACATCATTTGCATAAAAGATATGAGAAATAGTTGAGCCTCCTCGTGGTCTATAGGCTTCTAGCAAATGCGTTTGTATTGCACAGTGCAATATCTTAAGAAAAAACTTTAAAACATAAATAAAACAAATATGGTAAAAGAGGACAACCTTGCTAAAGGCTACAATTAATCAAACCATTCAATAGGCAGCCTATTTATCAATAAGGCAAATTTGGGATTGAAAACACAAGCTCCTTTCTATTGCACAAACTGATGATGAAAACCAAATTGCAAAAGGACTTGACTCAAGAAATTCTAATGCACCTTATCATAAGCTTTCTCCATATCAAGTTTTAGCAAAATCAAGATTCCAGATCAAGGAGCCTGGAGTAAAAAGTGCATAACTTTTTGTGTTAACAAGAAATGATGAGTAATATGCTGACCATGAACAAAAGGAAAAATAAGATTAACCTATTAACCAGCACCTTAGCCAGCAGCTTGTAAATTATATTACATAGGATGATTGGTCAATAATCAACTGTAATTTGAGAATGAAGCCTTTTAGGCAATAAGGCGATATATTTTCTTCTGAAAAAAATATATTTGATAGCAAGCGTAATTTCTATTTTGACAATAGACCAGAAGTGCTAAAAAAAGAAAGGCAAAAAGCCATCTGGCCTAAAAGATTTATAAGGATGCATACTTATCAAGGCCTACTCAATCTCTTCTTCGGTGATTGTCTTAGGTAAAGATTCATTCAATGATGGGGTCACGATAGGTGTCAGAAAAGGAAAGTCAATTTGCCCTAGCTCCTTACATTAACATTGCATAAGATGATTTAGCAAGATTGCCTTAACCTCATCAGTTAGAGATAATAAATTCTATTTCTTCACCCATGGAGAACTATAGAATGATGAACAATCCTATTATTAGCATCACCTTCCTTCAAACAAATAGCTTGTGATTCTCAAGCCAAAAATTTTCTATCTGTTGCCACCAAGATTGCCTTATGCTAGTAAGCTCGATGGGTCTTACAAGCACGTCAGTCGCTTCAGGTGTCGTCGGATGCCTTGTCACAGGGCACTTCTAGCTGCCGGGCAGTCCTGCAAAAAAAGAGGAGACCCGGGCCAAGAATTTTGGCGGGAATGCTATGACGGTTAAGTTAGTAGGGCGTTCAAGAGCAATAGATCCTCAGTCACGGAGGCCCAGTTGACCATTCATGAAGAGGGTTCTTCAAAGTAAAAATAGATTTCTTAAGTGATGAGGGTAGCTTGTCGCCTCTTTCTTACTCCCTTGCTTGTTTTTCCTTACCTCTTTCAGAGATCCCTCTTACCGATATATATATAACAGTTGATGCAAGTGAGCTAGATTTGGTATCCTGGTAGCGCACCCTCCCTGAGAGGGGTGTGGGCTTAGCAGGACCTCATGGATAGGGATTGGAGTCCCGGTCGGGCTTCCTCTGCAATGGGTGCAGGCGGCATGCTGTGGAACACATTTCTTGGGAAGGGTGTAGGCTTAGCAGTATCTCGTGGGGCAGAAACTAAAAGCCTGGCAAGGTCCCTTCTGTGATGGGTGTAAGCGGCATGCTGCAGGACTTATTGTCTTGAGGAGGGTGCAGATCCCACAGGGATTGGAGCCCCGGAAGGATCTCCTACATAGGAGAGAGATGGCACGCTGTGCGGCTCCCTGCTCTGGCAAGGCATGCCTCTATAAGGGCGCAGGGTAGGCAAGGCACCATTCCTCTTTCATAGTGTGTCATGACAAGTCCGGCGAAGATAATGACCTCGCTCCCTTTAGTCATCGACTGGCCTCGTAGGGGCCAAACGGGGTGCACGTGCTTATCTGGGATTGCTGTATCCTTCAGTCTTCTCTTCCTCCTGTTCGTGGGAGCCACCTTTTTCCACCACCAGGGTTCGGGCCTGTCAGGAGCTCTACTCAACTAGGAGTTCTATTCTGCCAGAAGCTCTATTTGGTCTGGAGCTCTACTTTGCCAGGAGCTCTACTCGGCTAGGAGCTCTACTCTACCAGGAACTCTACTCGGCCAGGAGCTCTGCTCTACTAGGAGCTCTACTCTGCTAGGAGCTCTATTAGATCGAGGTATGGATCGTGGGTGCCATGTCAGCAGCCAGCCATGTCAGACTCGGGCTTCCACTTTGGCCATCTGGATCGTCGAAACGGGTGCCACATTAGCGGCTAGCCACATCATATGCCCCCACTCTCGAGCCTAGAGCACACTACGACTCCTTGGGTTCGGGGGGAAGGGAGTAGTGATGTTGCTGACGTGGAGGGTTGCCATGCCTGCATCATTAAATGCCTCGATCTTCGATGATTCGTAGATCACACCCATGCCAATCAAGAAGTGCCGCATTAGCAGGAGTAGTAGTCTGAATGATGTCTTCATGTCTCCTGACACAGCATTTCGTGAGTCAAAGTATCCTGGATAGGGGGGTTTGACATGTGTTCGAATCTTGTTGGTCAGTAAAATGAAGAATTGCATCAATCAGTCAGCATAGTTTGAAAGGGAGTTTGGCCATCTCTTTCAGATAAGTGACTCGTCCCATTGCACCCTTTCAAAACCTTCAAGCAAAAGAGGAACAGAGAAGAAAGAGGGGAGCTCCTCACCCATTCTTGGAAACCTCGATCCAGGGTCCCTTTCAAGTTAGTCTTCCTTCTTTGCCTTCTATCCTTTCGATCTGCACTAAAGGAGTGCCCCCCGCTTTTAGGTTTTCCTTCTCTCTTTTGTTCCTTCTTCATCCAAGAGTTCCTCCAGAGGTGGACATCATTCTTCGGAGCATCCCTTAGGCTGCCCTAGCATAGTGGAGTCGCCCCAGGTGAGGCCTCCTTCCTTGGATAGCGAAGAGGAGGATGCCCTTTAGAGTCCCCCGGGGTCCCCATCGGATGGTGGACCCCAATACCTTATCTTTACCTCCTCCTCCTTCATCATCAAACCAGGACCTGGCGGGTCCATTTGGCATCACTTCAACGATGACCAGGGTGGATGCCCTCCATTTTTGGAGTACCAACGGGATCCCTGATTCCATCCAGATCACAGCCCCAGAACCGGAGGAGCGGGTCACCTCAGGTGGGCCGGGTTGGGTTGCTTTATAAGAGGACTTTCCCTGTTGGCTTCTGGCTCCCCCTTTACCCTTTCATTCTATCTTTCTTGGATCACTATAGGCTAGTTCTGGCACAGCTTATCCCAAATTTCTTTAGGATCATCTCCTCTTTCATTGTATTGTGTCACTTCCATGGTATAATCACCCACTTTTCTCTTTTTAGAGTCCTCTTTATCTTAAAATGCCACCCCACAGATAGGGTGTGATGGTTCGTAGTGCCCTATCATGGGATGCTTAGGTTTGACCTGCCCACTTCTATCAAGGATGGAAGAATAGATTCTTTTTCACCTTGATCGAGAAAATCAACTAGGTTTGGAGCGACCCTGACCGGTCCCCTAATCAGAATGCCACCATGGAGCCTACCAATCGAGGTGTATGATCAGCTCATCATCTCTAAGGTTCCATGCGGGTGAGACCTTCTTTCCGAGCAGAACTTTTTTGACACTGGCATTAGCCCAGTCCGGTCCTTATGTAAGACTTGAACCTGTATTCTTTGATGATTTGCGATGACTAACCGAACTCTTCTTGTTGATGCAGATATGAGATTCTCCATTGACAAAATCAAATAAATGACCTACAAGAGGTCATCATCGATGAGGCCCTGAGAAGAGTCGGTGAAAAAATCTCGTGGGGAATAGAGCAGAGGCCCCACGAGGAGCTATCAACTAGGCCCTAGGAAGAGAGGGCCCAAGATACATCGATGCCAATTATAGAGGTGATCGGGGGCCCGGCTCTAGGACTGAGAGGGATCATTGAGCTGAGGGAGGGGACCCACCCCCATCGATTGCCCCAAGGTCATTACCATCCTGCCTTCTCCTGAGGCAGCCACCACTATAGAACTGGGAGGCATCCAGACCCCGCTGCGGCCACTATAGCACCAGGGGCCTAGCTGGTAGACTCGATGCAGGTTGACCCCTCTTCATCCGCGGCCCCAGCCGCTAGAGTGGCTAGGGTGGCAACGATGGTGCCTCCTCATGCATCGATCACTCTCAATGCGGGCCTGACCAAGGGGCTACTGGGATTCATCCTATAGCCTTAGGACCATAGAGAGAGGGTCGATCATTCACTGGGTGACACCATCACTGGGCTCTTCCCCTAATTCTTACGGTAAGCTTCTTCCCTTTTGCCTTTTCCTCTTTATCTTCTTCTTTTTTTCTGTCTCATCGAGTTTTGGACTTGTGTGGCAGAGGGGTCATTCCTAATCAAGGATGCATGCTGGGAACTACTCCGGTGGAATTCAGAGTCCTATAGCAAGGCCAATGCCATCGAAGTAAAGGCTAGGGTCCTGGCAGACCAACTACCAGCTCTGGAGGCCCAAGTGAAGGAGTTGGAGGCTAGACTCGATCGCATGTGGGACTCCATCATCGATCTCGAGCTAAGCAAGGAGGACCGCGAGGTTGAGCTCACGAAGATGGCGAAATACATTGCCCACCTATAGGAGAGCCTCACCCTATCCACCTCCACTTTGCTCTGCCAGGAGGGGTAGCTGCAAAGCCTCCAAATGTGGTTGGACATGGTGGAGGGCTAGGCCATGGTGGCCAAGAAGAAGGCCACTGCCATTGAGGTGGTCATGGATGTGGTGAAGGAAGAAGTGGCCAGTCAATCCCATGGTACAAGGCCTTGGCGGAGTTCGAGGATGAGGAAGGGAGGCCATCTACGATGCGTTCTCTAAGGGTTCTGAAGAATGCAAGAAGAAGATGGCCCAGCTCTTCCACCTCCTAGATTTGCATGACATCATCCTCGACAAGTCTGAAGGTGCTACAAATGGGATGGATCTGCCCATAAAGGTAATCCCAGCAGGAGTCACCGAGCCCAAGGCTGAACCAACTCCACCTAGGAGCCCCAAGGGGCCACACCACCACGACATCAGCCCAGTCGAGCTCAATGAGGGTGACCATCGAGCGAGTGATGGTCGAGATGGGAGCCATGATTGATGCCACTATCGAGGCCATCAAATTCGATAGGCCCCCGTCATAAACTCCGGGGCCATGAATAGCTTAGGGCTTTTCTTTCTTTCTTTTTTTGCACTTAAACTTTTTGATGAGCTCCCCAGCTTATCAAGGAGTTCTCCTTTTGTAAACTCCTTTTGAGCAATGAATAGAATTTTTTGCCAATCCGATTCTCTTTTATGCTCCTTCTTCCTTCTTTCTCTTTTTTTTGGTTCCCATCATTTGGCCTGCCCACCAGATGTCAGGGCAGTTGGATGAACCATCAGAGGTGGTAGTGCTAGGTAGTGTCCTGCTAGGCTTCACCTACTCTAGAGCTAGTGAGGGTTAGCCCGGGATCGGAGAGGTAGATGTGGGCACCATGGAGCAGGCCATTAGTGAGGATGGTGCTATGGCACTTTTCATCCCTTCCTCATAGGGTCCGATGAATGGGCATGGGGCTATGGAGTTTCCCAACTTTCTTCGCTGGACCTGGGGTCTGACGGATGAGTGCTGGGCTATGGAGCTTCCTAGCTTCCTTCGTTAGACCTAGGATGTGATATATGAGTGCGAGGCTATGGAGCTTCCCAGCTTTCTTCACCGGATCTAGGATTCAACGAGTGAGTGCTTGGCTATAGAGCTTCCCGACTTTCTTCACCGAACTTGGGGTTCGATGGATGAGTGCGGGGCTATGGAGCTTCCTAGCTTTCTTTGCCAGACTTAGGGCCTAATGAATGAGTGCGGGCTATGGCTCCCTAGCTTTCTTCACTAGACCTAGGATCTGACAAATGAGTGCGGGGCTATGGAGCTTCCCGACTTTCTTCACTGGACCTAGGATCTAACGAATGAGTGCGAGGCTATGGAGCTTCCTGGCTTTCCTTGTCAGACCTTGGGTTTGATGGATGAGTACGGGGCTATGGAGATTCTCGACTTTCTTTGCCAGACCTGGGATCCGTTGGATGAGTATAGGGCTATGGACTTCCCAGCATTTCTCAAAGGACCTGGAGTTTGATGGATGAGTGCGGGGCTTTGGAGCTTCCCAACTTTCTTCACCAGACTTGGGGTTCGATGGATGAGTGCTCTTTAGAAAAGTGGGGCCAAGCTATCCTTTCAAGGGATATCATTCCATCTTTGAGTAAAGGGGGGCATACATTACTGGTAATACATCCTCAGGTTGCTCACATTCCACGTCCACAGGATCTAGGCACCATCGAGCTCAGCTATCCTGTAAGCTCCTTGGTGCAAAGCTTCGACCACCCTATAAGGGCCCTCCTAATTGGGTGACAGCCTTCCACCCTCGCCAAGCTACGACACTCTACTTGCCTCAGGACGAGGTCTCCCAGGTGAAAGGCTATCAACTTCACTCGAGAGTTATAATACTGAGCCACCTGCTGGTGATACGTGACCATGCGGAGTCAGGCTCTATCCCTCATCTCATCCAACAAGTCAAGGTTGAGTAGGAGACATGCTGGGTTGCTCGACTCATCAAACTGCTCCACCCTTAGTGTTGGCAAGCCGATCTCCAACGGTAGCACCACCTTAATGTTAAAGACCAAATTGAATGGCATCTAGTCCATCGTGATTCGGGGTAGTATGGTAGGCCCATAGCACACTAAGGAGCTCCTCCATCCATCGGCCCTTTGCTTCATTTAACCGGGCACGAAGCCCTTGGAGGATGGTGCAGTTGGTCACCTAGGCCTCCCTGTTAGTTTGCGGGTGGCCTACCAACGTGAAGTGGTGGAGGATGCCCAAGTTAGCACAAAACTCCTTGAATGCTTGGTTGTCAAACTACCATCCATTATCAATGATGACAGTACGAGGGAGACCAAAGTCGCAGATGATTGAGTTCCAGAGGAAAGCTCTTGCTTTGGCTTTGGTGATCTGTCCAGGGGTTTCGCCTCCACCCACTTAGTGAAATAGTCGATGGCATCGATTAAATACCTCTGTTGGCAGGATGCCGGAGGGAATGGTCTTAATATATCCATCCTCCATTAGGAAAATAGCCAAGGGGAAGAAAGTTGGGATAGTGATGAAGTTGGCTGTCATTGAATGTAGGCATGCTACTAGTAGCGGTCATACTTTCATACGAACTCAGCCGCATCCTCTCGCATGTATGCCAGTAATAACCTTGCCTCAAGGCTTTGTAGGCTAGCTCTTCCCCTCATGTGATTTTTGTAGATGCCTTCATGAATCTCCTAGAAAACAAAGGTGACCTTAGAAGGTCTCAAGCACTTCAGCAAGGGGTAGGAGTAAGACCTCTGGTAGAGTTGCCCATCCATCAGCACGAACCGAGCGACCTTTCACTTCAGGAGGTTGGCTTCCATGTAGTCTTTGGCAAAGCACCTTTGGCTATGCACCTAATGTAGGGGTCCATCTAGTTCGGCTCGTGGGTGACTTGCTGGACCTCACCGATCATTCCAAGTCTAGGTGCCTCCAAGTACTCAACGAAGGTGTGCCCCAACGAGGAATCGAACAAGGTTGCAAGCCTAGAGAGAGCATCGATGATGCAGGATGACTCTAAGATTGCTAACCATGCAGGAAAAATAGTAAACTATTTTTTAAAATTTTTTATAATTTTAATTTGTAGGCTAAGTTTCCAAAATCAAGTAAAGACTAGCAAGACGAATAGCAATGCAAAGAATCATCATATCATATGCATGCTCATGCAAAATAATAAAAGCCAAGACTCGAGAATTGAGAAATTCTTGGCTTAGGATAGCTTATCTTCAACAAATCAGAAATCAAAAGAAGAGAAGGATGTAACCAGTCAGTGATTGTAGATTCAGCAATTGAAGAGATCACTCATACTCTGATTGGAGCCTGGATGATGAAGCTTCCGTTCCTTGGATTAGATGGCTGATTTGGACGGACCTGGAGGCAAAGAAGGCCTCCTCTAGGGAGGGAAACACCTCGGGGATCCTGCAAGTGTTAGAGGATTGTTAGAAAGCAACAACAAAATAATAAAAAGAGATCAGGGTTTGAAGAATGTGGAATAGGGTTTGGAGTGGGCGGCTTGGTGAAGGATGATGGACTCCTTGCTTGGGTGACCTAGGGCATTCTTCTCTTGGGTGTATGAAGGCTTGGATGGCAGCAAGCTAGGGCGTGGAAGAATGCTAGGGTAGCAGGGTGGCTAGGGCACACAAAGCAACCAACAAATACCAAAACACCAATACCAACACAAGGGCACAAATCAATTAACTCAAAATTTTAGCAAAGTTTAATTCATATGATAAAAAGATTGATTACAAGAGGAAGAGGGGTGGGATATTTATAGAGCTCCCATGCCCTCTCCTAAAGGGATTACAAGTCTTCTCCTAGTTAGAATAGGTTTACACAATTTAAGTGGAGGAAAGATTTCAAAATAAACCTAGAACTACAAGTATACAAGTTGAATGAAATAAAAACTCAAACTCCTTCTTTCATTTGAACTCTTCCACCATGTTTGGACTTGGTCAACCATTAAGGATGCCCCTCTTGGCATGTTGGGCTTCATGGGGGGCAGCAAGGGCCGGCCAAGGGCTTGGGGCGCATGGGCTTTGGGCCTCCTGGAAGCTGAGGTGCTTGGGCTGGTATATTCCTAGCATTTGACTGGAATCTTGGTTCTTAAAGGCTTGGGCCTGGCACTTAAGCTTGATTTATCTTGGGCTGGGTGCAGATGGACCTCTGGATTCATGATATGCCATAGTCTGGGAATATACTCTGGCATCTGGAGAGAATCTGGGCATTTGGAGAGCATCTGGAAGGAATCAAGGTATCTGGAAAGGAATCTTGGATCCTGGGGTGTCACATAAAATCCAATAAGCTGATGTAGTGGTCTCTGACTCCTGGATGAGGCCTGGTGGAACTCCAAAATAGGGTAACCTCTTCTCTTGTACAAAAACTGGACTCATACTGGACTTATACTAAAATACAGGACTCGATACTAGATTGGGGTTAAGATACAATCAACTAGTCTTAACTTATTACAGGACTCAATCTTACTTGCTTACAAAATTGTGACACATGACTAAGGTTCTAAAAAAAACCCTAATCAGTAAACCATATGGGATCTAGTGATCTGTGTCTGATCCCAGTGTCCCCACCAATTCTCCTGGGGTGGGAGGAATTCGACCTCGTCGAGTAAGGATCAATTTGGCTGCTCAAGGAGGGTTTGGGTTGAGGGTGTAGATCCGCACCAGCATTCACAAGTCCTCAAATTCTAGTCGACCTTGCCACCGGACCAAGTATCGCAACAATCTCCATCCCAAGTACTGATGGCTTGATCGTTCAGGGTTCTCTTAATCTTTTCCTCACCAAAAGGCCAAATTGCATGTGATATCTCTAGGGTGGGTTCACTCACAAAGAAAGGGAGTACCTCAAAGGGGCTCGCTAGGTATCACTGCTGACTCCCTAGACTCTACAAGATCTGAGATGATGAAGGTGGTGCTAATACCTAAATTAGGTGATATCTCAAGTGCATAGGCAATGGGTCCATTACTCTTTATTATTTTGGAGGGCCAGCTTCGCGAGCATGAAATTCCTTCACAATCACATAATTTTCTGCAAAATTTTTTTTATCTCACTTTTGGAAATTAGCCAAGTTTTTATTTAGTTCATTACTTATGTTCAGTTTTTGACTAATTTCCTGATGCTATGCTGTGCAGAGGGTAGTGCAGGTGTAGGCATATGATTTAGGGCTGTGAATTTATTGGAATCAAGACTAACACCTAATAGACTCAACTAAGCTTCCTTATCAAAGGAAACTTATTGGACTCTTTGGGTCAAGACCTACCAGACTATAGATTTTCTAGGTTTGACCCTAGCATGGCACGCACATGAAAATTTACTATGGACTCCTACTAGGTGCCATAGGATTTTCCAGAAGTAAAATGCAAACATGACATGCTCAATGAATGAATGCAACATGCAAACTCCTATAAAATGCAATCTAATAGTGAAAGAAACAGAAGAAGTTTTAGGAAAGGATAGAAAATAAGATATAGGTTCAGGGTTAGTCTGGCAGGGTAAGAAATAAGAAGATGGCTTAGGGTTAATCAGAAAGCGTAGAATATAGGAAGGGGCTTCAGGGATGAGTCCTAGACTAATGAGATTAACCTTATGGATTTGAGGTAGTCCTACAGGGTCTACATTATGGAAGAATGGGTCATTAATTTAGAGAAGAGATCAATTGGAGTCAATGGAGTGATTTCATCCTGAGGATACTGATTTAAGGAGATCAAGTCCTTAATAAATTCTTCTGGCTCACAAACCAAAGGACTGGGCTCTATAGTTGGACTTTCTTTTAGTGGCTCCTCAGGTAAGGTTCTGATAGTAGTATTTAGGTTCTCTTCCTTTAGCTGGTCTTCCACTACAGGTTCAGCTTGGGTGTGGTCAGGTTCAACTATAGTTGGGTGGTCTTCTACCTGGGTATCTATCAGGTCAACTAATTCTAGATCATCCATAAGTGTGTCTTCTTCTTCCTCATACTTCTCCACTAAGCTCACATCAGCTTCATATATTTCCTCTATAATGTCATTTTGGTGAACCAATGGAGTGGTAAGAGGGGGTTGACTAGGGAAAAATTGACTAATATTAAGCTTAAATCTAGGAATATTAATCCTATAGGGTTCAGGTTGACTGAGGGATAGTGGGTTACTACTGGGTTCATATTTAGGGACTATGGGTTCCTGGGGATTATAGGGCAAGGGTTCAGCTCTATGGGCCTTGTCTAAGGTTTTCATTTGGTCATCTAATGGATTAATCCTATGGATCATTGGGTTATTGGATTGGGTCATCTGGTTAATCTGGGCGGTTAATTGGGCAAGCTAGGTTTGGGTTTGGGTGGTTGATTGGTTCAGTTGGGTATTAATTTGGTCAAACCTACGGTCCATCCATAAAATCGTTCAGTCAAGGTTTTCATGAAGGCCTCTAGACTAGGGTCCATGGTTGAGCTAGGTTGGGGTTTGGACTTCTGGAATTGGGTTCCTAGTCTAGTGGTCATTCAATCAAATAATCAGTCAGAATAAGATGGTGCAGCTAAGCATGCAAAGGATCAGTAATTCTAGGGTTTCCCAGATTTAGAGCCAAAACTTAATGGGTCAGCTCAACTTACACTAACCCAGCAGCTAATCCTTCCTCTGGCTAGGTAGGAGGGGGTGGGGTGGTGGAAGGCTCCCCCTGCTTGTCACAAGGTCCTAATTATAAACCACCAGTCTACTTAGGTCATTTGACTCTGGACCCCAGTCTTAGATATCAGATTTTAGTAATAGCCATAGGATTAAATGCACTAGTTGGCCCACACATTAGAACCTGACCTGTTGGTGTCACCTAGCACTTTAGGGCAAATTAGGTCTAATTAGTTTTAATTAAGCTTGGGTCAGAATGTTAGTGGTTGTTTAGGCCCAGGATAGGTGATGAAATCCTGCCCTGATATTAGATAGCAATTGCCCTTAAGATTAGGTTAAAGAGATGATGGCAATCGATGGTCTTGATGCAATCTAAAACAATCAGAAAATAAAAATATTTTATGTCTATTTTATGAGGTGGCAAGTTAAGTTTAGGTTGATTAGGTTAGAAACAAATTGGGCTTGGGATTGGGTGTGTGGAAGTTGGTTAGGTTAGGTTGAGTCAAAATACAGAAATAGCAGAATTCAGAAAATTAGGGTTTCAGATGATGCAGGTTTTGATATAGTTAATGATGCAAAAAAAATCTAAAAAACTACAAAACAGAGGATGGATGGTGTTGATCAACTCTACCAAATTTGATACAAAAAAAAAAAAATAGATGATGATGCAAATCTTAAGATTTTCGGACTGATGCAAAAATATCAGATTTTAGTTAGGGTTTTTAATATGCTAAATTTTAGTGAATTAGGTTTTCTGTAAAATTAATTAAAAATTATGAAAATTATCAAGACAAACCAAGGACATTACATGAAAATCTCATAGAAAAATAAAATTCCTAGATGGTCGAAATCAGATGAAACCTAGACACCTAATGCAGTGGATAGGATGCAGAAAATTCAGGAATTAGGGTTTTGGTGATTCTGATGCAGATGAATGCTATCTTAAACCCGTTCTGATGCTAAACTGATGCAGGATGACTATAAGATTGCTAAACATGAAGGAAAAGCACTAAACTAATTTTTAGAATTTTTTTATAATTTTAATTTACAGGCTAAGTTTCCAAAATCAAGTAAAGACTAGTAGGATGAATAGCAATGCAAAGAATCATCATAATCGGAGGCATGCTCATGAAAAATAATAAAAGCCAGGACCGAGAATTGAGAAATTTTTAGTTTAGGATAGCTTATCTTCAATAAATTAGAAATCAAAAGAAGGGAAGGATGTAACCAGTCAGTGTGATTATAGATTCAGCAATTGAAGAGATCACTCACACTCTGATTGGAGCATGGATGATGAAGCTTCCATTCCCTTGGATTAGATGGCTAATTTGGATGGTCCTGGAGGCAAAGAAGGCCACCTTTGGGGAGGGGAAATATCTCGGGGATCCTACAAGCGTCAGGGGATTGTTAGAAAGCAACAACAAAATAATAAAAGGAGATTAGGGTTTGAAGAAAAGGGGAATCAAGGTTTGGAGTGGGCGGCTTGGTGAAGGATGATGGACCCGTTGCTTAGGCGACCTAGGGCACTCTTCTCTTGGGCGTATGAAGACTTGGATGGCAGCAAGCTAGGTGTGGAAGAATGCTAGGGCAGCAGGGATGGCTAGGGCATACAAAGCAACCAACAAATACCAAAACACCAATACCAACACAAGAGCACAAATCAAATAACTAAAAAGTTCAGCAAAGTTTAATTCATATGATAAAAAGATTGATTACAAGAGGAAGAGCGGTGGGGTATTTATAAAGCTCCCATGCCATCTTCTAAAGGGATTGCAAGTCTTCTCCTTGTTAGAATAGGTTTACACAATTCAAGTGGGAGAAAGATTTCGAAATAAACCTAGAACTAGGAGATACAAGTTGAATGAAATAAAAACTCAAACTCCTTCTTTCATTTGAGCTCTTCCACCATATTTGGACTTGGTCAACCATTAAGGATGACCCTCTTGGCATGTTGGGCTTCATGGGGGGCAGCAAGGGCCAGCCAAGGGCTTGGGGTGCATGGGCTTTGGACCTCCTGGAAGCTGGGATGCCTAGGCTGGTATATTCCTGGGATCTGATTGGAATCTTGGTTCTTAAAGGCTTGGACCTGGCACTTAAGCTTGATTTCTCCTGGGCTAGGTGCAGATGGACCTCTGGATTCATGATATGCCCTGGTCTGGGAATATACTTTAGCATCTAGAGAGAATCTTGGCATCCGAAGAGCATCTAGAAGGAATCAGGGTATCTGGAAAGGCATCTTGGATATGGGGTGTCACACAAAATCCAATAAGCTGATGTAGTGGCCTCTGACTCCTGGATAAGGCTTGGTGGAACTCCAAAATAGGATAACCTTCTCTCTTGTATAAAAATTGGACTCATACTGGACTTATACTGAAATACATGACTCGATACTGGACTAGGGTTAAGACACAATCAACTAGTCTCAACTTATTACATGACTCAATCTTTTTGCTTACAAAATTATGACACATGACTAAGGTTCTAAAAAAACCCTAATCAGTAAACCATATGAGATCTAGTGATTTGTGTTTGATCTTGGTGTCCCCACCAATCGGCGTGGGCGTCTCCCCCGAGAAATGTGAGAGTTGCCGAAGTGTCAAAGGTTTGCCATGTGAGAGTGCACTTCATCCAGGTACCTTTCCATGAGGGGATCCCGAGCCTCGGACTAGCTCATGACTTGTCTAGCCATGAGTTGCGAATCGGTGAAAAACCTTAGGCTCGTGATTCCCTGCTTGCGAGCCACCCTCAGCCTTGCCAGGAGGGTCTCCTATTTGGCTTGGTTATTTGTTATTTTAAAGAGAAAGCATAGGGTGCATTTGGCCACTATTCCCTAGATTGGCCAAGATGAGGCCAGCTCCACTCTCCCTCAGTTTGATGCACCATCGACATGCTGCATCCATGTTGTCGCTTCTTCGGGTGGACGTCGTGCTGGCTCGGGTGGCGCCTCCTCCATGTTGTCGTCCATCTATGAGCACTCCACTAGGAAGTTGGCTAGGACCTGGGCCTTCTATGATGGTCTTGGGTGATACAAGATGTCAAACTCACTAAGCTTCATCATCCATTTGGCCAGGCATCCTGAGGTATCTGGTCAGCTAAAGATGACCCTCAAAGGTTGATCAATGAGGACCATGACTAGATGAGCTTGGAAGTAGGGCCTGAGATGCTAAACAGATATGATTAGCATAAAATATTTTTTTTCAGATCAGGTATATCTATGTTCCACATAATGCATTACCTTGCTGATGTAGTAAACTAGCTTCTGGGTACCATCCTTATCGGTGCAAACTAGTACCAAGCTGATTATGCCTGGGGATACGGCCAAGTAGAGGATGAGCTCCTCTTTGGTTTCAGGATTGGAAAGTAAGGGGACAAGGCAAGGAACTTCTTTAGCCCCTCACAAGCCTCCCTGCACTCTTTAGACCAAGCGAAGTCATGCATCTTGCACAGCACCTTGAAGAATGGTAGGCAGTGCTCAACTGAGCATGAAATGAACCAGCTGTGAGTGTGACAACATGGCCAGTCAAGCACTGGACCTCCTTCTTCAAAGTCGGGTGCTTCATGTCTGCAATGGCCTGGATCTTCTTGGGATTTGCCTCGATCCTGCACTTGGTCATCATGAAACCCAGGAACTTCTTAGCTACAACACCAAATGTGCACTTCACCGGGTTTAACTTCATTTGGTGAAGGCACAAGTTATCAAAAGCCTCCATCAAATGATAATGTGGTATGATTCTTGGTCGCTCATGATGGGTATATCGTTTATGTAGAATTGCATGTTGCAACCTATATGGTCCTTGAAGACCTTGCTGACCAGACACTGGTAAGTTGATCTTGCATTCTTCAGGCCGAATGGCATCACCTTGTAATAGTATGTTATGCCGTCGATCACAAATGCTATGTTCTTCTCATCCTCTAGGTCCATATGGATATGGTTATACCCCAAGAATGCATCCATGAAGCTGAGTAGCCGGTAACCTGATGTTGCATCCATAAGTTGGTCAATCTTTGGCAGTGGAAAATTATCCTTGGGGCATGCCCGATTGAGATCAGTGTAGTCCATACAAATTCTTCACTTCTTGCTTGCCTTCTTGACCATAACTATATTTGCAAGCCATTGAGGGTACCATACCTCTTGGATGAAGCCTGTATTAAGTAGGTTCTCGACTTCTACATTTATCGTCCTTTGTCATTATGGTGCAAAACTCCTCTTCTTTAATCAAACCGGTCGACACCTAAGGTCGATATTTAACTTATGGGTGATTACATCAGGGCAAATCCCTGGCATATTCGAGGCATACTAGGTGAAGACATCCGTATTCACCCATAAGAAGCCCAACAGCCAGGTTCTTTCTTCCTCAGATAGGAGGGCTCCTACTTGCACAAGCTTTGTGTGGTCCTTATCGAGGGGAAATGATAGCAGGTGCTCGATGGGTCCCCCTCTCGCCTCCTTCTCCCTATGATCTAGATGGTCCATGGCAAGGCTCTCCTCAACTCTTCGAACCCCAGGGATGATCTGCAAGTAGTATCGGGCCGTCTATCGATCTCCTCTCATTTTTTTTGATCTCGTATGGGGTCAGGAATTTTACGAGGCCTCTAATCGAGATGACCGCATCGAGCTGGTTCAGCCCGAGCTATCCCAAGATCACATTATAGTCCAAAGGGAGCTTGACTATAGTGAAAGTCATCAGGATCGTGCTCTGTCAAGGTGGCGACCTGGCTATGACTGAGAGTGTGATTTATCCCTCGACTCCAATAGAGTCTCTAGTAAAGCCAACCAAGGGTGCGACACCGGCTTGAGCAAGTTGAGAGACAGATTCATCCTAGAAAAAGTATCATAAAAAAGGATATCAAAAGAGCTTCCATTATCGACCATGATCCATCTTATAGGGTATTTTGCTATTGTCATGTCTATGATAATAGCATCATTGTTAGGGTTTTCTTCCCCTACAAGATCCTTCCACATCAAAGGGGTTACATTAGTATCCCTCTCCCCACCTTTGGTTCTCTTTGGCCCTCTCTCTACCCCCTAGGTTATCATCCCCACTGGCTTCTCTGTGGGTTGGTTGTCTATGGCGGCATGGTGTGCCTCGCTGCCTTGAACCTCAGGTGGAGTCCTTTCCCCTGATATATTTTTCGAGATAGACATGCCGGATCAATTTCTCAATCTCCCTCTTCAAGTGGTGGCAGTCCTAGGTGTCATGGCCATGATCTCTATGAAACTGGTAATACTTGGACTTGTCATGGCCATTGGACAGCTTCAGTGGGGGTGGGCGATTCAAAAAATGTTCATCTTTGATTTTCATCAGGATCTTAGTTCTTGGGGAGAGAAGAGGAGTATCCCCCTTGTCCTTATCAAAAGTGTTCTGTGTCTTGGGACTATTCTAGGGAGTTGGAGTAAACTCTTGCTCTCAAGGCCTGCTCGGCTCCTTACAGGCCTGCCTCTTTAGAGGTTTCACGTCTAACTCTCTCTGAGCATGGTTGGCTTCTTCCACGTGAATGTATTTCGGGTGCAAAGCAGGAGCTCTAAATAGGACTTAGGGGGTTTATTGTTGAGGGAGTAAGTGAATCGAGAGATCCTAAGTCCTCTTTTCAGGGCCAACATGACAACAGGCCTGTCTAAGTTGTAGATTTCTAGAGTGGCCACCTTGAAGCAGGTCATGTAGTCCTTGAGGGACTCACGATCCTACTGGCAGACCGAGAAGAGGCTGTTAGCTTCTCATGGCACCCTATGGCAGGCATCAAAGTGTGCCATGAACTTTCTCTCCAGCTACTCAAGGAGTCAATACTCTTGGACTCGAGGTGGGTGTACCAAACTCGAGCCACCTTGCAGAGCATGGCTGGGAAAGCAGTGTAGAGGAGGATGTTGGTCACCCTTGGATATGCATGAGGGCTTTGTAACTCTCATGATAATCCAAGGGATCCGTAGTCCCATCATAGGGGAGCTAGGGCATGCAGAACTAGTTAGGGATTGATTCTTCTTGGACCCAGTGCGAGAGAGGAGGGAGGGCATTATAGCTTGCCAGCTCACAAGAGGTGCCCTGGAGGTCTGTGAATTGGCGAGCAAGGTCAGCCAGCCTATGCTCATGTTCTTCTAGGCACTCCTCAGCTTGCCATCAGATGGCCTCGTCGATCGAGCCCTTAGCCAAAGCTATCAGTGGAGAAGAGAGTGGAGATCGGGGGAGCTCGTGCTTGAGCCCCTGATCATGCCTCCATCACTAGTGCAAGGGGCTAGCATAGTTTGGACCCGGGAAGCGATTCTCCGGATGGCTGAACTATCTAGTGCCCATCACCCAAGGCATGCTGGCCCTTCGTGGGTGATGCGAGGAGTGTGTATACAATGCAGCCTGTGCTCTAGACGGTCCCTACTCGAAGGACCAAGGACTTGTGAGGGCTATAGGGTTGGGGGCCATGGGGGTCCCCAGTTGTTGCATGTCGCCATAGACCAGTGCTGGTGCTACAGACGATGCACCATCATAGTCAGGGATTGGACCTGCTATGCTAGCACAGCGACTTGCACATGCTAGTCCTCTAGTGGTGGAGGTGGCGGAATCTGAGGTTCCACCCCCTGACTGTGCCAGTCTTTGTGACAGGATTGGTTCCCGACATGACTGGTGGAAGCTTCCTGCACATGAGTCACAGCCATCAGACCATTGCAATGATGCCATGGTCTCTTGGCTGATGTTGCACTTGCACTGGTAGTCTATCTCCCCCTTCCTGGCATACCAATCTGTTGCCTCTAAGATCGCCTCTTGCCTATAAGCTTGATGGGTCCTGGGGTCATATCAATTGCTCCGGGCATCGTCGGATGCCTCATCATGGGGTGCTTTCAGCTGCCAGGCAGTCTCCTGCAAAAAGAGAAGACTCGGGCTGGGTGTTGCCCAGGTGGCTTCCCAAGAGGGGGGGTAAATTGGGAATAAAAACTTTTCACAATTATGTGCACATTGAAATTCTTTTGTGTTATGGTGCAATATGCAATGCGGAAGTAATTAAGTAAAAGTAATAGAGCAATAAGAACACAATCACAAACACAAGGAAATAAAGTGGTTCGGAGCAACCTGCTCCTACGTCCACTACCCAAGCACCACTTAGGATTTTCACTATATCCCCCAAGCGGAATACAATCAGATTGTTTTACTAGGCTCACAATCCAAACCTATACACTTTGGTTTTATCGGGATCACCAAAAAAACCTTACTTCCTTTGGTTTTAAACCGGATTACCAAAGAAAATCCAAACACTTGATTTTAGATCGGGATCACCAAGAACCCAACTTAGGTTTTACAAGGTTCACCTAAAAGCCTTCAACCCTCTCTTAAGACACAGCCCCTTGCTGTTCTTAGAGGAAAACAAGAATAAAGAAATGATAAGCAAGCAACTACAACAAACCGAGTTTGTTTAAGTGTTGCCGATGTAGATCAAGATGAAGTCAAGCGTTGAATACTCTTTAACACTCTTCAAGCTGCTTCCTTGCTTCTTCAATGAGTGGATTCAATGATGGAGTAGAGTTGGTGAAGCTTTGAATCCATCTTGAAAGCTCTTTGAGGCAGGTAGTTGAAAGACTTGAAGGCTCTTTGATTTCTCAAGATAATTCTATAATAAAGCTCTAATAATTATTTAATCCTTCAAAAACAATTCCTTTTATAGTTTTCCAAAAGATATGGCCATTGTAGGACCTTGGGATTCGTGAAATAGCTGTTGGAGATGAATTGGAGTTCAAATTTCAATTTCAGCAACTAGCCGTTGGAGTGTAGAAAATGGCTTCACGAGTCGGCTCGAGATCCACGAGTCAGCTCGAAGTCTTAGACAGCCCAAAATAAAATTCTGTAAGAGTCAGCTCTTCTAGCTGGAGTCAGCTTTTGCCTTCAGTCAAGTCAAAACCATGAATACCTAGAGTCGGCTCTTTAGGGCAAAGTCGCTCAAGTTCTCAGACCTTCAAAATATATAACTCTGGATAAGTCGGCTCTTGGGGCAGGAGTCAGCTCTTGATCTCAGGCTTCATAAAACTATTTTCTTCCATGAGTCGGCTCTTGGAATAGGGTCGGCTCTTGATATTGAAACACTGAAACTTTCTCCGTGTCGTGCCACCACGAGTCAGCTCTTGATCCAAGAGTCAGCTTTTGCAAATCTTCAAAAATGCTTTAAGCTTCTCCAAAAATCTTCAACATTGAATCAACTAGAAGCTAATCTACAAACTCTATAATTTTTACAATTTTCAGCCCATTTTACAGGATTACAAGATTGATAAAGCTAGGGCTTTTACAAGTTCAAGTTCATAAAACTTTATACACAATTGAATGACCTTCCAATCAGTTTGAAAACAATTTTAAACTAAAGGTAACCAATTTCCTGCAAAACTTTGAAAAGAATTAGTATCAAATACATGCTCCAATATTTTGTGATCATCAAAATCATTCCAGGGGTCAACAATCTCCTCCTTTTTGATGATGACAAAACACTGGGCATGAATAAAAATTAAAAGTACTTTACAATTGCAGTATATTCAAATTTATGTGTATCACACGATTAGGTATCAATGTATCAACACAGTGTGCCACAATGTATCATATGTGTCAAATGTATAAAATTGAACACTGTCAACATAAAGTATCATATGTATCAATATGTATCGAAACATGATGTGTTAACACAGAATGTATCAAGAGGATCATCTATATAGTGCGTATCAAAACTTATAGAATTAATAAACATTTGAAGTGAATTTCACGATAATATTTAAGGTAGACTCCCCTTTACTATTTGTAATAGCATTCCTTCTAAGTTTCATCAAATTTTCATAAATCATTCAAATTTTCATTTCAACATTCATATTTTCATAACAAATATCAAATGTTCATAACAATCAACATCATCAACATCCATATAGCTTTTTCATGCATAATTTCTAAAATAAACATAGTCTTTTCAAATTTTCAGATAAAATTGTGAATTGAGCATTCATATTAGCATTCATATTATAGCTATTTCATGCACAATCTCCATTCTCCCCCTTTTGTCATCAACAAAAGGCATATGAGAGAATATTCATTTACAATAATTCAGACATAAGAAGAATAGAAATGTAGCATAAAAAGTGATATATATATATATATATATAGAGAGAGAAAAAGTCAGTACAAATGTATGTGATACTTTACAGATGTGCTACGGCACGACAAAATAGTATCACATTATCAAAATACAACAAACATAGAGTCCTAAAACAACAAGATAAAAGTCTAAAAGCATCAAAAAGAAGGGCTAGGATCATCACTATCAGGTTCTTCCTCGTCAGAGGAGGAACTAACTTCTAAGATTCCTGGACTAGGTTTGAACTTAGGAAATCTAGGTCTCAGATCCCTAATCCTAGTCCTAGTAGGAGTGGCAGTCCTAGACACTTTAGTTTCAACTTTAACTTTGGCTTTGGACTCTGAAGATATAATAATAGGTGTAGGTCTGGCAGTTGGTGGATCACAGGATAATGCCAAAGTGCTGGTGGTCGAAAGTATCTGGGTAGCCGGAGTGTGTCCAACCTCAAATCCTGTAGCCTCCATATTAGCCTCGGGCTCAACATCAACAGGTGTGGTGTGAGATGGTACATCACTAGAATATGCCACCGGTCCCTGCTCTCTATCAGTGCCAGTGCTAGGTGATGTGGAAGTAGATGGTACATGCTGGCTGGCTACAGAAAGCTGTCTAAAAATAGCCATAACATCACAAAATCCTTGCTGCATCTCAGATCAAAGTAGAGTGATCCTGCTATCAGTGTCTGATCTGAGATACGAAATCTCCTCCAGTACTCTCTGAAGTCTGTCCTCAGTATCATGTCTAACAGTAGTGGATCTCCCAACTGGTGAATGAGATGTAGTAGGAGCTGGCTCTGATGGTCCAGCCTCATCAACCTGTGCCTCAGTCTCCTCACCAAGTCCCTGAGCCACCTGTGTATCATTCTCTGAATCATCCGAATGTGCCATAGGAACACTAGAAGTCTTCCTGACCCAGTTGCCATCAACTTTAATGAATCCCATTATGGTAAGGGATTTCACGATATACCTGTCAGTATGCAGCAATAGTCGGCTATCCTCTTCAGTCAGATCTATGAGGGCATTCTGGAATAACAGTGTAAAAACCATCCCGTATGGCAGACAAGCTCGTGCCCTGCGGGCTGCCTCCCTCATCTGCGATTGCATAATAAACGGCAAGTTGAGGGCCTCCCCCTCAATCAGTCGTCTCATAAATACAAGGTCATGCTCGTTGCCCCAGTCAAAACGCCCAGTCCGGGGCAAGAAAATCCTACTAATAATATTGTGCAATAGCCTCATTTCCAATGACAGCTGATTCGCACTCACATGCACAATACCCTTCACATTAATTCTCTCCAGTATCAGTCTGAGGGTTTTCTCTTTCTCTTTAAAACTAAAAAACATTCCCCTTCCTTTGGTATGTTCAGTACACTTGAAAGCTTATGTTCACTTATTATCTCTATATGCTTCCCTTAACTGTCCCTTCTAAATGAAATGCTCCCAGTGACATATTCTCAAAAAATTGATGGATTAAATTTGGATATGTCGGAACATTCAATAGAAAAATCTTTCTACCCCTATTTTTTAAGCCAATCCCCTATATGCAGTTGTTCTTGCTCCAGAAAATTAAAATCAATGCACCTACCCGGGGTAACTTGATGATTTCCCATAGGAATCACTTGCCGGGGTGCTTGAGGTTTTTCTTCCTGCTCAATCTATGGTTCTTCTACTGGAGCAGAGGTGTCCAAGCATCTTTTGGCTCTCCGTTCTTCTGCAACAGTTCGAACCACCCGCAAGGGTTTCTTGGCAACAGCTTTGCGGGGTGCCATTGGCTAGGATTAAAGGATTGGAGGGATTTGCGAGAGTTTTTGGAAGGTTTCCTAGAGTGGAGTGTGGAGTCGGCTAAATGGAAATGGCCAAAAACCTAAAACACAAATAATAGAAAACACGAAAGCCCTATTTAAAAAAATGTTCGGCCCGACCTTCGAGTCGGCTCGTCGAGCGCCTTGATAACTTGAGTCGGCTCGATTGAAAAATCAGTCTAAGGGTCAAAATAGGTCAAACTCAGTTTTTAAAGATTTCTTGAACCTAAACTAGGTTGTCCTATGCTCTAAAGAAAAAAAATGGAATATTTAGATAATTTTTCCTTAATTTTTGAAAATTAGGTCAAAAAGTTCAGAATGGGTTACATAGCCCTAATTCGCCTCTAATTTTTTCAAATCTATCTAAACTAAGTGGTTTAGTAAAAATATCCGCTAGTTGATCTTCAGTAGGTACAAATTTTATTTCAACAACATTGTTTAAAACATGATCACGAATAAAATGATGTCGAATTTCTATATGCTTAGTTCGTGAGTGCTGAATTGGATTTTTAGATAAATTAATAGTACTAGTATTGTCACATTTGATAAGAATTTTGATTGGACAACATCATAATCTTCTAGTTGTTGCTTGATCCATAACACTTGAGCACAACAGTTCCCAGTAGCCACATATTCTACCTCAGTAGTAGATAGTGCTACAGAGTTCTATTTGCGACAGTGCCAAGAAATCAAGTTAACACCTAGAAATTGACAGGTGCTACTTGTACGTTTTCTATCTATTTTATAGCCTCCATAATCAGCATCAGAATAACTAATTAATTTCAATGATATGTGCTTAGAATACCATAAGCCTACATTACATGTGCCTTTCAGATATTTAATAATTCTTTTAATAGCCATGATGTATGATTTTTTAGGATTAGATTGAAAACGTGCACACATACAAATACTAAATAATATGTCAGGTCTACTAGCTGTCAAATAAAGTAAAGAATCGATCATACCTCGGTACAGCTTTTGATCAACATTTGTGCCATTCTCATCTTTATCAAGTCTACATGTAGGACTCATGGGTGTTCCAATTTCTTTGCTTGATTCCATGCCAAACTTTTTGATTATCTCTTTGATGTACTTGGCCTGGTTGATCAGGATAGCTTCTTTAGTTTATTTGATTTGAAGTCCAAGAAGTAACTCACTCACCCATCAAGCTTATTTCGAATTCTCCCTGCATTAGCTTAGCAAAATCTTGACACAAAGATTCATCAGTAGATCCAAAAATAATGTCATCAACATATATTTGAACAACTAAAATATCATCAATTTTTCTTTGAATAAAAAGTGTAGTGTCAACACTACCTCTACAAAATCATTTGCAATTAAAAACTTACTTAGTCTGTCATACCAAGCTCTAGGTGCCTGTTTCAGACCATACAAAGCTTTATTCAGTTCGAAAACATAATTTGAAAACTTATGATCGATAAACTCAATGGTTGCTCAACAAAAACTTCTTCATATAAAAAATCATTCAAAAATGCACTCTTTATATCCATTTAAAATAATTTAAAGTTCATAAAGCATGCATAAGCTAATAGTAATCTAATGGCTTCTAATCTAGCTACTAATGCATAAGTTTCATCAAAATCTATTCCTCCTTCTTGATTATATCCTTGTGCAACCAGTCTAGCCTTATTTTTAATTACATTACCATCTTCATCTCTAGTTTATTCTATAAACCCACCTAGTACCTATAACAGGATAGTTATTGGGTCTTTCAACTAGGGTCCAAACATTATTCTCCTAAATTGGTTAATTCATTATGCATTGCTAGCATCCAATTATGATTAGTTTCAGCTTTCTCTATATTGTGTGGTTCTACATGTGAAACAAAAGCAATTAAATCATGTGGATCTCTATGTGCAGATCTAGTTTTAACACCTTGAGATGGGTCTCCTATAATTAATTCTTTAGGGTGTGATTGTACATACCTCCATTCTTTGGGTATATCACATCTTTTCTTACCTCTTCTTCATGTGGTTCACTTGATTGTTTATCTTTGAGAGTCAAGTCTTTCATTCCATGTTCTAGAGTACCTGTATCATCATCAGCAAAATCTTTCTTTCTAGAAGATGTAATATCAGATTCATTGAAAACAACATATATAGATTCTTCAATAGTTAAAGTTCTTTTATTGAAAACACGATAGGCTTTACTATTTAAAGAATATTCAAGAAAAATAGCCTCATTAGATTTTGCATCAAATTTACCAAGATTAGCTTTTCCATTGTTAAGAACAAAACATTTGCATTCGAAAACATGAAAATACTTATATTTGGTTTTTGTATTTTCCAAAGTTCATAGGGGGTTTTTCTGATAATAGGTCTAATTAAAACTCTATTCAAAATATAGCAAGCAGTATTCACAGCTTTTGCCCAAAAGTATTTTGGAAGATTTCCTTCACATAGCATTATTCTAGACATCTCTTCCAAAGTACGATTCTTTCTCTCTACAACACCATTTTGCTGTGGTATTCTAGATGCTGAAAAGTTATGATCAATACCGTGCTTTGTGCAAAAGAGATCAAAATACTGATTTTCAAATTTGGTGCCATGATCACTACGAATAGAATAATATATAAATTTTTTAAATTTGTAACTCTTTTATAAAACTTTTTGAATACATTAAAAGTTTTATCTTTATGTACAATAAACAAACCCATGTGTATCTTAAAAGTCATCTAAAATCACAAAGCCATATTTCATACCACCTAGGCTAGTAGTCCTAGTAGATCCAAATAAGTCCATGTGAAGTAGCTCTAAAGGTCTAGTAGTAGAAACTATGTTTTTAGATTTAAAACTCCCCCTCACTTGCTTTCCTAACTGACAAACATTGCATACATAATCAAAATTGACTTTAAATTTTGGCAAACCATTGACTACATCCTTTGAAATAAGTTTAGCTATTGTATCCATACTAGCATGACCAAGTCACCTATGCCATAGTAAACTTGATTCCTTGCTCTTGTCATTCATTTCTATAAGACTTATGTTGCTTGACATAGCTAGATCATTAAGATCTACTACATAAAGTTACCAAGTCTGTGTCCAATGAACTTAGTACTAGAGTCAAGTGGATTAACTACTATACACATTGATGACTTGAAGAAAATATTAAAACCAATGTTACATAGCTGACTAATACTCAAAAGATTATGCTTTAATTTTTCTACAAGTAACATATTTTCAATAAAAGTAGGAGTAATTTGAATTTACCAATACCGATTATCCTTCCCTTTCGATTGTCACCAAATGTTACCATTCCACCATCCTTCTGTTCTAGGGTGAAGAACTGATCAATGTCACCCGTCATGTGTCTTAAACAGTCGCTGTCCAGATACCATCTTTTTTTATACTTGTGGCTGCAAGACATCCCTGCAAAATAATCATTTGATAAATTTAGATACCCAAGCTATCTTGAGTCATGCAAGTTAGTGGAAATGGTTCCTTTGGAACCCAAACTTTCTTAATTTTCTTTTTATCATTATATTTTAAATGACATTCGAAAGCTTTATGACCAAGGTTATTACATGCATAGCATACAATTTTTGATTTTGAGTAATAACCATGAGATGATGCAAATTTAGGTCTAACCTATTTTGAACTAATCAACTTAGGAGTATATGAAGTAGATAAAGAAAATTGTTTGAAGTAGAACCTTTATACCCAATTCTAAATTATTTGATTCTTTTTGATCTTTCAAAATTAATTCAAGTTTGTTAGAACTTAAGGTTAGTTTTTCAACCAAGGGTTTTAATTTTGAACTTCCTTCTTTAAATCATCATTTTCATTTTTCAAACTTTATTTTTCTCAATAAGCTCTTCTTTTTCAAATTGAATAATTTTAGTCTTTCACAAACCAAATTTAATTCCCTTTGCAAGATTTGATTTCTTTCACCAAATTCATTTTTGGCTTTTTCAGATGTATCACATTGATTTTTCAAAGCTTTCATTCTTAAACCAGCCTTTTTGTATTCTACTAATAATTCACAAAAAGCATTATGCAATTCATCATAAGTGAATTCTAAATTAGGTTCAGAAGTATTTACCTCATCCTCCAAACCCATAAGATAGATTTGTGCAGTCTTCATTATTTCTTCATCCTCTTCAGTGGATATGGTTTCATCACAATCACTCCAAGCAGCAAGCATTGCCTTCTTCTTCTTTTTAGTGAATATTTTTTCTTCCCTTTAGGATAATCATGAGGATGTGTCCTGGCTTCTTACATCCATAACAGATAGGTACTTGATCCTTATCTTTATCCTTCTCTTTTTCTTTATCTCTTTCTTTTTCTTTTCCAAAATCACCTTTTCTATATTGCTTTCTCCATCTGTTTGTTTTTCTTCTGCCCATAAACCTCTTGAATTTCCTTATGACAAGGGCAATTTCATCATTTCCAAGGTCATCATCATCTGATCAGTCTGATTCTTCATTCTTATCTTCTTCAGTAGCTTTAAATGCAATGGCTTTCTTTCTTTTTGTATCTTTCTCAGTTCTTTGTTGCATAGCCAATTCATGCATGATCAGTGATCCAAGCAGTTCATCCAGTGGCAGAGTGTTTAGGTCCTTCGCCTCTTGAATTGCTATCACTTTGGCTTCCCACTTATCTGGTAAAGATCTTAAAACCTTTTGGACAAGATCAGCATTAGTATAAGTTCTACCAAGACTCTTGAGACCATTTATGATACCAGTAAAGCGAGTATACATAGCAGATATAATCTCACTAGGATCCATTTTAAATAACTCATAATTGTGCACAAGAATATTAATTTTTGATGTTTTTACTTGTGATGTGCCTTCATGTGTAATTTCCAGCTTGTCCTAAATTTCTTTAGCAGAATTGCAAGTTGAGATTTTGTTAAACTCATTTGGATCTAAAGTACAATACAGTAGGATCATTGCCTTGGCATTAAGCTCAGCTAATTTCATATCATTCTCATCCCATTCCTTTTCAGGTTTGGGAACCTCTACATCATTAACTCTAATTGTGGGTGTGTGAGGTCCTTTCAAGATAATTTTCCATAAATGAAAATCTATGGCTTGAATGTATATTTTCATTCTTGCCTTCTAATATTTATAATTGGTTCTGGTGAAAAGTAGAGGTCTATTTGTAGATTGACCTTCAGCCAATAAGTGCTCATGGGATATGCTATATGTCTTTACTCTAAGTAACTTTCAGAGACTCTGCTCTGATACCACTTGTTGCCCAGGTGGCTTTCCAAGAAGGGGGGTGAATTGGGAATAAAAACTTTACACAATTATGTGCACTTTGAAATTCTTATGTATTGTGGTGCAATATGCAATGCGGAAGTAACTAAGTAGAAGCAATAGAGCAATAAGAACACAATCACAAACACAAGAAAATAGAGTGGTTCGGAGCAACCTACTCCTATGTCCACTACCCAAGCACCACTTGGGATTTCCACTATATCCCCCAACCGGAATACAGTCGGATTTTACCAGGCTCACAATCCAAACCTATACACTTTGATTTTACCGGGATCACCAAAGAAACCCTAACTCCCTTTGGTTTTAAACCGGATTACCAAAGAAAATCCAAACACTTGATTTTAGACTGGGATCACTAAGAACCCAACTTAGGTTTTACAAGGTTTACCTAAAAACCTTCAACCCTCTCTTAAGACACAGCCCCTTGCTGTTCTTAGAGAGAAAACAAGAATAAAGAAATGATAAGCAAGCAACTACAACAAACCGAGTTTGTTTAAGTGTTGCCGATGTAGATCAAGATGAAGTTAAGCCTTGAATCCTCTTTAATACTCTTCAAGCTGCTTTCTTGCTTCTTCAATGAGTGGATTCAATGATGGAGTAGAGTTGGTGAAGCTTTGAATTCAACTTGAAAGATCTTTAAGGTAGGTAGGTGAAAGACTTGAAGGCTCTTTGATTTCTCAAGATAATTCTATAATAAAGCTCTAATAATTGTTTAATCCTTCAAAAACAATCACTTTTATAGTTTTCCAAAAGATATGGCCATTGCAGGGCCTTGAGATTCATGAAATAGTTGTTGGAGATGAATTGGAGATCAAATTTTAACTTCAGCAACTAGCCGTTGGAGTGTAGAAAATGGCTCCACGAGTCGGCTCGAGGTCTACGAGTCAGCTCAAAGTCTTAGACAGCCCAAAATGAAATTCTATAAGAGTCGGCTCTTGCCTTCAGTCAAGTCAAAATCGTGAATACCTAGAGTCGGCTCTTCAGGATAGAGTTGGCTCGAGTTCTCAGACCTTCAAAATATATAACTCTGGACGAGTCGGCTCTTGATCTCAGGCTTCAAAAAACTTTTTCCTTCCATGAGTCGGCTCTTGGGATAGGAGTCGGCTCTTGATACTGAAACACTGAAACTTTCTCCGTGCCGTGCCACAATGAGTCAGCTCTTGATCCAAGAGTCAGCTCTTGCAAATCTTCAAAAATGCTTCAAACTTCTTTAAAAATCTTCAACATTGAATCAACTAGAAGCTAATCTAAATACTCTATAATTTTTACAATTTTTAGCCCATTTTATAGGATTACAAGATTGATAAAGCTAGGGATTTTACAAGTTCAAGTTCATAAAACTTGATATATAATTGAATTACCTTCCAATCAGTTTGAAAATAATTTAAACTAAAGGTAACCAATTTCTTGCAAAACTTTGAAAAGAATTAGTATCAAATACATGCTCCAATATTTTGTGATCATCAAAATCATTCCAGGGGTCAACACTGGGGATCCCGATGGGGACACTTCGATGGTCAAGTTAGTAGGACATTCAAGGATAATAGATCCTTAGTCACGGAGGCCCAACTAACCATCCGTGAAGAGGGTTCTTCAAAGTAAAAATGGATTTCTTAAGTGATGAGGGTGGCTTATTGCCTCTTTCTTACTCCCTTGCATGTTTTTCCTTACTTCCATCAAAGGTCCCTTTTATCGATATATATATATATATATATAACAATTAATGCAAGTGAGCCAGATTTGGTAGTGCACCCTCCTTAAGAGGGGTGCGGGCTTTACAGGATCTCATGGATAGAGACTGGAGTCCTAGCAGCTCCCTCTGTAATGGGTACAGGTGGCATGTTGTGGTGCACTCCCCTAGGAGAAGGTGTAGGCTCAGTATACCTCGTGGGACAGAAACTGGAGTCCCGACAAGGTTCCTTCTGTAATGGGTATAGGCGATGTGCTGCAGGACTTGTTTTCTTGAGGAGGTTGCAGATCTTGCAAGTATTGGAGCCCCATTAGGATCTCCTACATTGGAGAGGGACAACATGCTACACGACTCCCTACTTCAGTAGGGCATGCCTCTGTGGGGATGCAAGGTAGGTGAGGTGCTGTTTCTCCATCGCAGCATGTCACGACAAGTCTAGCAAAGATAATGACCCCACTCCCTTTAGTCGCTGTCTAGCCTCATAGGGACCAAACAAGGTGCACAGCTTGTCTGGGATTGCTACATCTTTCATCCTTCTCTTCCTCCCCCACCCGCGGGAGCCACCTCCTTCCACGATCGAGGTTTAGGCTGGTTAGGAGCTCACTTTGCCAGGAGCTTCACTCGGTTAAGACCTTTACTCTACCAAGATCTCTATTCGGCCAGGAGCACTACTTTGCCAGGAGTTCTACTCAGCCAGGAACTTTACTCTGCCAGGAGATCTACTTTGTCAGGAGCTCTACTTGGTTAGGAGCTCTACTCTCTAGGAGTTGTACTTGGCTAGGAGCTCTACTTTACTAGGAGCTCTATTCGACCAGGAGCTCTACTCTACTTGGAGCTTTACTCTATTAGGTGCTCTACTGGATCAAGGCACAGATCACTGGTGCCATGTTAGTAGCCAGCCATGTCAGACTTGGGCTGCCACGTCAGCCACCCAGAATGCTGAATGCGGGTGCCATATCAGCAGCTAGCCATATCACTATCAATACAAGATTTTGCAATATTTCCAAAGCAAAGACAACAAGTACATATGCTATTGTATAGGAAGGCCACCTTGTTGTGCTTGAATGCTTTGCAGTTGATAAATGAAATCATACAATTGATGGCCACGGGTAAGCATATTCCCAATGCTTTACTTTCAACTTGTAATATCTCTATATACATTATTAAACAATGACATTGTTTTGATCTATGGTATATGATGCCCACGGCAATACCAAGCACAAAGGACAAGTTGAGGAAAACCATTACATGTGGGCCAAAATTTCACAAACCTAAAAGGTAAAGAACCTTTGCTAACTTTATTTATGATAGAAAGTAGTTATGGACATTGATCTAATGTAAATCGAGGAAGTTGTGTTACCATTGATTCTAGATAAAGATCCATCCAAGATCTGATACAAATACCCTATCAATATGTTCCCATATCCTAGCAAGATTAGTCTGATTGTTACACTATGTAAACTTAGGTGTTGCCCCGCGAGACAATCCAAGAGGGGGTGAATTGGGTCTTTCAAAAAACTTATAGCAAATTTAAACAAGTATGTTCTGATGGTAAAATAATACAAGTGCAGCAAATATGTGCTAAATTTAAATAACCTAAGTGTCAAGAGGAAAGCAGCAAAGTGATTAAACTAAGTCATAAATATATAGAAATTTTATAGTAGTTTGGTGCAACTCCAGTACCGACATCTACTTTCCAAGCATTTCTTGGAAATTTACTACAATCTCAATAAGATTATAGGTAGATTACTTTTCTCGGGCTCACAATTCAAATCCTAGTAGGTTTTGCATGGGATTACCAATCAAAACCTTATCCCAAACCATCCATTTGGCTTATAATCTAATTTCTAGGCTTGGATAGCCTTTCCCCTAGCTTTAATTCCCAATTGAAGCTAGTTATAATACTTAAAAAAAAAATTTAGTAATAGAACAACAAAGCTCCTTAAATAAGGAAAAAGATAATTCAATGAAGCTTGAGAAATCTCGGAGAAAGCTTTCTAGATGAAAAGCTTATCTTTTCTCAGTGTTAGGTTCGGTGACCAGTGCGGAAGTGTGGATTTCAAAAACTTTATGAAATCAAGTCCGAACCCTAATCCCAAAATCTCCTTATTAGCAATTAAAACTTATGACTACATGCATGTCCAAATTTAAACATAGTTTAGATACTAACCTCAGATCGCTATATCCAATCTGATGTAGAAATAAACTCCAAATGGAGTAACCTTTTGAACACCAGGCGTCCACTTGTCCGCCCTCCGATGGTGATCCACACGGGCAGATGATCAAGACAGTGACTCCTCAATTGGGTTCCTTCCAATCAAGTTCTACCCCAAGAACTTGATATATGGGCTATTGGCTAGGACACCTCTAGCCAAACAGGGACTAAAACTTTCTCTCTTACCCTTCTCCTAGTTTTTTGGCAACTTTGACCCCTTAAGACACTCTTGTCTTAAGAATAAGCCCTTGTCCTAAAGTGAGACAAGGCTTGTCTTGGAGGGAGAAGAAAATTAAGACAAAGTTGTCTTAATGTAAGAAAGAAGGAAAAAGGGGGCGCCTTCTTCCTTTACCGTCGGAGAGTTTCTCTCTCTGACTCTCCTTCTGTTCTGAGATTCGACAGAGCCTAGGCTCTGTAAAGGAATCAAAGAAGAAAGAGAGGAGGGGGAAACAGTCTTCTGGAGAGGGAGAAGGAAAGAGAAGCAAGGCTTCGCCGTAGAAAATCTGGAATGAATTTTTACGGTGAAGCCTTCTTCTTAAATAGGCGACAGAGAGGCGCCTTCTCCTTCAGAAAAATCCTCTCACGTCCCTCTCTCCCTTCTCACGTCTTCTTTCTTAAATCTCACGGCCCTTGGGATTAATCTCACGGCCTTTGAGATGGGAAGACGCGAAGAAAGATCTTGAAAAACACAGAAGGGCGCGCGCAGAAAGAAGAGTCGCGCCCCTTCGGTGTTTTTCTCTTCTTTTCCACGGTATTTTTCTTTCTTTTGGAGAGTCCACGCCTAGGTGGACTCTCTTCCACGCCTCTTCAAAAATCACCGGTGTTTTATTCTTTCTTTTCACGCAAAGACGCGTCTTGGAAGAGTCCACGCGCGTGTGGACTCTTCTCCTTGTGCGCGTGCGTGGGAAGAGAGGGGGAGGGGTTTTAGGCGATGTGGAAAAGGGGTTTAGCCTCTTAGGTTAGCCCAATTGCTAGCCTATTATTAGCCCAACATTTTAAATCTTCAATTAGATTCAAACCGGAATGAATTTGGATCTAAAAAAGACCAAATCGGAACCCTAACTCGAATCCGATTCAAGTGGAAGTCATGGTTTGCAACACATGCTAGTGTGTTCATCTGCAAACGAGATTTAATTCCAAATTAAATCCTTGATTATCTGTCCTAAGTGTGTGACCCATTGGGTTCCATACTTAGCCAGCAGTGGGTCCGAGTGCAAGTTGACCTAATCTGATCAGAACTCATTCTAATCGATTTAGGTCAAATCGAGCTAACTCGAGTCAGTCAATTAGGACTCCTCCTAATTAGTGATCCAATTAAACCATTTAATTTGATCAACCCACAAGACAAGATTGACGTCTAGCAACGTGTCATGTCTACCCGGAAGATATGGAAATTCTGGTGTAATTCCAAAACTACCCTTCAGTGGAAAGTTCCCGTACAATTCGATCCTTCAATCATCTTGCATCCCGAATATAACTATGGATATGGAATCATGTCAAATCCAGTTTATACTCATTCCCAGCTCAGTCATACACTAATGATTCAATTAATTCGATATTAGAAATCATTTCTAATATCTGTACTTTGATCAAAGATTTCCTGAATCATCATCTGACCTAATTTGGCTGGATGCAATCTCCTCCTACTAGGAGTGATCAATTCCTTGTTGACCTACTCAATACCTTCATATACAATTCACCATACCCAGCATCAACCTCGTGCATGACCCAGTGTCATGATTGAGATTGAACCAAAGCATGGGTTCATGTACATAAGGTATTATGGCAGTCTCAGGTCATAGGACTACTTGTACAACTCCCACTATGTGAAACATCCATTGACATGCAGCTAAGGCTCCATTAGATGTTCTCAAACTGGATCTATTCAGTGAACTCATTCACTAATGAGCACCCACATCCTTGTATTAGTGTCCTACACAAATGACAGTGAGAGCAGTCACCCTTTTCAGCATACATAGGATGTGCCAGTCTTACCGGAAACCCTGATCCCCAACTCAGGGTTCCTATGACTAGGAATATTCTAGATTAGGGTTTTAAGGCCTTAGATCTCACTGGTATGATCTCATCATAGCCCTACAACCATAGCCCTAATCTATGGGGTTCATCATATAATGACACAGCGAATGATGAAAAAATTATTGCCTTTATTAATTTGTCAATTTACAATGGTCTGGGAGATACAGATATTGGCTTATAAGGCATAATCCTTTCAATCTCCCACTTGCACTAAAGCCAATCGCTCTTATTCTTTAACCCCATACAATCGAGGTGGCGATCAAACTCCCGCTGTGGTAGAGCCTTAGTGAACGGGTCTGCTATGTTGTTCTTTGTATCTACTCTATTGATGCAGACTTCTTGTCTTTCGATTATCTCTCGGACAAGATGGAAGCGTCTCAGAATGTGCTTGGACTTGTGATGGGCTCTCGGTTCCTTAGCTTGAGCAACTGCTCCAGTGTTATCACAATAGAGTGGCACCGGGTTCTCAATCTCAGGAACTACTCCCAACTCTGTGATGAATTTCTTCATCCAGACAGCTTCCTTGGCGGCTTCACTGACAGCTATGTACTCTGCCTCGGTAGTTGAGTCAGCTACAGTCTGTTGTTTAGTGCTCTTCCAACTTACTGCTCCACCATTCAAGGTAAAGACATACCCTGAAATGGATTTACTATCATCTGGGTCTGATTGAAAACTAGAGTCTGAATAGGCTTCTAGTTTAAGATCAGATCCTCCGTATATAAGAAAAATATCCTTAGTCCTTCTCAGGTACTTAAGAATATTTTTCACAGCCTTCCAGTGATCCTCTCCTGGATCAGCCTGAAATCTACTGGCTACACCCAAGGCATATGCCACATCAGGCCTAGTACATAACATAGCATACATAATCGACCCTATAGCCGAAGCATAAGGTATAGAACTCATTCTATTTCTTTCTTCAGGTGTCTTAGGAGACATCCTCTTAGAAAGACGTATGCCATGACCAATAGGTAAGTAACCTCTTTTACTTTCCTCCATGCTAAATCTCTTTAGCACCTGGTCAATGTACCTAGACTGGGACAAGCCAAGCATCCTTCTTGATCTATCTCTATAGATTTTTATACCCAGTATATAGGATGCTTCTCCCAAGTCTTTCATGGAAAACTGTTTCGATAACCACACTTTGACTGATTGTAACATTGGGATATCATTCCCAATAATAAGTATATCATCAACATATAGAACTAAGAAAACTATGGCACTCCCACTAGTCTTCTTGTACACACAAGGTTCATCCTCATTTTTGAAAAAATCAAATTCTTTGACTGTTTTATCAAATCGGATGTTCCAACTCCTGGATGCTTGCTTTAATCCATAAATGGATTTCTTTAGCCTACATACCTGATTAGGTTTAGTCTCCAAGACAAAACCTTCTGGTTGTGACATATAAACCTCTTCCTCAAGGAAACCATTGAGGAATGCAGTTTTTACATCCATTTGCCAGATCTCATAATCATGATATGCTGCTATAGCAAGCATAATCCGAATGGATTTGAGCATGGCAACAGGGGAAAATGTTTCATCATAATCTATTCCCTGTTTTTGTCTGAAACCCTTAGCCACCAATCTGGCTTTATAAGTTTCAACTTGGCCATCTGCCCCAATCTTCCTTTTATAGACCCATTTACACCCAATAGGGTTAATACCCTCTGGTGCATCAACCAAAGACCATACTTGGTTGACATACATGGAGTCCATCTCGGATCTCATGGCTTCCAGCCATTTGTCTGAGTCTCTACTCATGACTGCTTCCGTATAGGTTAGAGGCTCATCATTTTGAATGATTTGGGCTTCATTATTTTCAATTATGAACCCATACCTCTCAGGTGCCTGTCGCACCCTATCAGACCTACGGATAGGAGTGTGTTCAGGTTCTATATTAACTATGTTGTTACTTGACTGAGAAGTGTCTATTTGTTGAATCTCATTAAGTTCGATATTTCTACCAGTGCCCTTTTGTAGGATAAATTCCTTTTCCATAAAAGTGGCATGCCTACTGACCAAAACCTTTTGTTCAGTAGGGTGGTAGAACACATATCCTATACTATCTCTAGGATATCCGATAAATAGACATTTGTCTGCTCTAGCATCTAGTTTATGTCCAAAATTCCTTTTTACATAGGCTGGACATCCCCATATCTTAATATACTTAAGATTGGGTTTCTTACTTCTCCATAATTCATATGGAGTGCTAGAGACAGTTTTAGATGGTACTCTATTCAAGATATGAGTTGCTGTTTCCAAAGCATATCCCCAGAAAGAAAAAGGTAACTCCGTGAAGCACATCATGGACCGTACCATATCCAATAAAGTACGATTCCTCCTTTCAGCAACACCATTTAATTGTGGTGTGTAAGGAGGAGTCCATTCAGAGATGATCCCCTTATCTTTAAGGTGATCAAGAAACTCAGTGGATAAGTATTCACCTCCTCTATCTGATCGGAGGATCTTTATACTTTTTCCTGTTTGTTTCTCTACCATACTTTGATACTCTAAGAATTTTTCAAAAGCATCGGACTTATGTTTCATTAGATACACAAATCCATACCTTGAAAAATCATCAGTAAATGTGATGAAGTATGAGTATCCACCATAGGCTTGAGTTGTCATAGGCCCACATACATCTGTGTGTATGAGTCCTAATAACTCTTTTGTCCTTTCTCCATGTCCACTAAATGGAGTCTTGGTCATCTTACCCATGAGACATGATTCACAAGTTCCTAATGACTCATAGTCATAAGGATCAAAGAAATTTTCTTTGTACAACTTGTTAATCCTAGTCTCACTAATATGTCCAAGTCGACAATGCCAAAGTAAGGTATTGTTAACATCATCTCTTTTCCGTTTGTTAGAAACATGAAAAACATTGTCATTAGTGGAAAGAGTTAAGAGACCATTGCAGAATATGCCATAACATATAATTTCATTAGATAAAGAAATTGAGCAGCCACTGCTCATTACATTCATAGTATATCCTTGTTTAAGTAACAAGGGTACAGATATGATATTTCTAATGATTTTTGGCATATAGTAACAATTCCTTAGCTCCAAGATCTTCCCTGAAGGTAACTTCAAAACATAAGTCCCTACAGCTTCTGCTTGGATGGGGTCCCCTCCAGCACCGTAGAGCTCAAAGTTACCTTCCTTCAATACTTTAAGCCCCTGAAGTCCCTGCAATGATTTGCAGATGTTATGACCACAGGCGGTATCCAACACCCAAGTATTTGAAATGGAAGAATCCAATGACAAAATAGTATGAACTTCTTTCATACCTTTTGGTGCCTCTGATGCACCAGGCTTCAAACTTGCAAGGTAAACCTTGCAGTTTCTTTTCCAATGACCCGGCTTGCCACAATGAAAGCAGGTCATCTGTCCGGAGGCCTTCTTTCCTTTCTTCTTCTTAATGCCCCCTTTGGGATTCATCCTCTTATTGGAACCCCTTTTGCCTGTCTTCTTCTTATCCACAAGAAGAACTGGAGCCTTATTTTTCTTTACATGGCTCTCTGCTGTTTTCAACATATTCAACAGCTCAGGCAAGGAAGAATTAAGTTTGTTCATATGGTAATTAAGAACAAACTGTGAAAATGACTCTGGGAGTGATTGCAAGATCAAGTCTTGATTCAACTCCCCATCCATTACAAAACCTAATTGACCTAATCGAGTGATTAGATCAATTATCTTTAATACATGGTCTTGTACTGATGTACCTTCTGTCATCCTTGCACGGAACAACTGCTTAGATATTTCATATCTAGCAGTTCTACTGTGTTCTCCATAAAGCTCTTTTAAATTTAGCAGTATGGAGTTAGTATCCATGCTATCATGCTGCCTCTGTAACTCGTTAGTCATAGAGGCAAGCATAACACATTTGACAGTAAGTGAGTCATTTTGCCACATATTATATGTGGTCTTCTCCTCTTGCGAGGCATCTTCCCTTGGTGGTTCCAAAATCGGGGTATCAAGAATATAGGAAATTCTTTCTTGACTGAGTACTATTTTCAAATTTCTCAGCCAATCAACATAATTCGGCCCAGTCAATTTGTTGGCATCTAAAATACTACGGAGTGAGAGTGAAGAGGCCATTTATCTACATTTAAACAAAGAACGAAAACATAAGCAAACAACCATGAAATGACAACACATAATTAAATTAGGACTTTAATTTAATTATGTCTCCCACTATTTTATCGAGTATCATAACCCTCCATACGATGATCGAGAAAACCTTAATTGATCTTTCTTAGTGGGGTTGAGATCCCAATCCCTCATAAAAGACCTTGTGTGTACACAACAAATCTTATATAAGTTCATAGGTAGGAAAACTTTTTCCAATTGTAACCTGTACAATTCTCAACTTATCTCGGCCTCTAAAATATTAATAGCCTTGTGTATACACAACAAACTATAATATTTTAGTTAAGTAAGACCCTTCATAGCCATATAGTCATGACTTTAATAGTAATACCCTTGTGTGTTCACAACAAAATATTACTTTAAATCATGCCATAAACAAATAATTGTATTAGGCCAAAAATTGTGTTAGTCACCATATTAGGTCTTGTGTGTACACAACAAACCTAGTATAGATCATAACACAATGATGACCTATCATGAAGGAAGGCCAATAATAGTATTTTAACACCAAGCATGTTAGTCAAGAATTAAATCAATCAGATCGGCCAGGCTAGTGGAAGAGATGTGGGGGTCCCCCCGTTGCTTTCCTAGACACCAATTTAAAATTGGCCAGGTCAGTCAACGGAACCAATTAAAAACCACGATTCCCTTTACCTTCCCAGAACCACCTTTCTAGACACCGAAATGACTAATTATCCATCATGACTAATAATGCTTATCGGTTAACTATACTACCACTTAATATAATTTTAAGAGGGGTTCATGCAATGCCAGCACATTCAATTAAAAGCTATCACATATATTAATACATGCTTTAAACTAAGCAAATATGTGAAATGTGTGCCATCATACTAGGACAACCATTTACCACATAATGGATACACCATTATGCCAGGGCAACCTTATTTCAGTATGATGGCTCCAGGGCTACTCATATCTCTAAGACAATTAGGGTTTCAGTGGAAAACCCTAACTGGTGGCAATCATCAAACTCATGTTCAATCAAAGACATGCACTGTGCATCAATATAAAAACTTTAACATGATACTACATCATGAATTGAACTTCATAAGTTTTAATCCTAATAAGGATGGCTCTGATACCACTGTTAGGTTCGGTGACCAGTGCGGAAGTGTGGATTTCAAAAACTTTATGAAATCAGGTCCGAACCCTAATCCCAAAATCTCCTTATTAGCAATTAAAACTTATGACTACATGCATGTCCAAATTTAAACATAGTTTAGATACTAACCTCAGATCGCTATATCCAATCTGATGTAGAAATAAACTCCAAATGGAGTAACCTTTTGAACACACCAGGCGTCCACTTGTCCGCCCTCCGATGGTGATCCACACGGGCAGATGATCAAGACAGTGACTCCTCAATTGGGTTCCTTCCAATCAAGTTCTACCCCAAGAACTTGATATATGGGCTATTGGCTAGGACACCTCTAGCCAAACAGGGACTAAAACTTTCTCTCTTACCCTTCTCCTAGTTTTTTGGCAACTTTGGCCCCTTAAGACACTCTTGTCTTAAGAATAAGCCCTTGTCCTAAAGTGAGACAAGGCTTGTCTTGGAGGGAGAAGAAAATTAAGACAAAGTTGTCTTAATGTAAGAAAGAAGGAAAAAGGGGCGCCTTCTTCCTTTACCGTCGGAGAGTTTCTCTCTCTGACTCTCCTTCTGTTCTGAGATTCGACAGAGCCTAGGCTCTGTAAAGGAATCAAAGAATAAGAGAGGAGGGGGAAACAGTCTTCTGGAGAGGGAGAAGGAAAGAGAAGCAAGGCTTCGCCGTAGAAAATCTGGAATGAATTTTTACGGTGAAGCCTTCTTCTTAAATAGGCGACAGAGAGGCGCCTTCTCCTTCAGAAAAATCCTCTCACGTCCCTCTCTCCCTTCTCACGTCTTCTTTCTTAAATCTCACGGCCCTTGGGATTAATCTCACGGCCTTTGAGATGGGAAGACGCGAAGAAAGATCGTGAAAAACACAGAAGGGCGCGCGCAGAAAGAAGAGTCGCGCCCCTTCGGTTTTTTCTCTTCTTTTCCACGGTATTTTTCTTTCTTTTGGAGAGTCCACGCCTAGGTGGACTCTCTTCCACGCCTCTTCAAAAAATCACCGGTGTTTTATTCTTTCTTTTCACGCAAAGACGCGTCTTGGAAGAGTCCACGCGCGTGTGGACTCTTCTCCTTGCGCGCGCGCGTGGGAAGAGAGGGGAGGGGTTTTAGGCGATGTGGGAAAGGGGTTTAGCCTCTTAGGTTAGCCCAATTGCTAGCCTATTATTAGCCCAACGTTTTAAATCTTCAATTAGATTCAAACCGGAATGAATTTGGATCTAAAAAAGACCAAATCGGAACCCTAACTCGAATCCGATTCAAGTGGAAGTCATGGTTTGCAACACATGCTAGTGTGTTCATCTGCAAACGAGATTTAATTCCAAATTAAATCCTTGATTATCTGTCCTAAGTGTGTGACCCATTGGGTTCCATACTTAGCCAGCAGTGGGTCCGAGTGCAAGTTGACCTAATCTGATCAGAACTCATTCTAATCGATTTAGGTCAAATCGAGCTAACTCGAGTCAGTCAATTAGGACTCCTCCTAATTAGTGATCCAATTAAACCATTTAATTTGATCAACCCACAAGACAAGATTGACGTCTAGCAACGTGTCATGTCTACCCGGAAGATATGGAAATTCTGGTGTAATTCCAAAACTACCCTTCAGTGGAAAGTTCCCGTACAATTCGATCCTTCAATCATCTTGCATCCCGAATATAACTATGGATATGGAATCATGTCAAATCCAGTTTATACTCATTCCCAGCTCAGTCATACACTAATGATTCAATTAATTCGATATTAGAAATCATTTCTAATATCTGTACTTTGATCAAAGATTTCCTGAATCATCATCTGACCTAATTTGGCTGGATGCAATCTCCTCCTACTAGGAGTGATCAATTCCTTGTTGACCTACTCAATACCTTCATATACAATTCACCATACCCAGCATCAACCTCGTGCATGACCCAGTGTCATGATTGAGATTGAACCAAAGCATGGGTTCATGTACATAAGGTATTATGGCAGTCTCAGGTCATAGGACTACTTGTACAACTCCCACTATGTGAAACATCCATTGACATGCAGCTAAGGCTCCATTAGATGTTCTCAAACTGGATCTATTCAGTGAACTCATTCACTAATGAGCACCCACATCCTTGTATTAGTGTCCTACACAAATGACAGTGAGAGCAGTCACCCTTTTCAGCATACATAGGATGTGCCAGTCTTACCGGAAACCCTGATCCCCAACTCAGGGTTTCTATGACTAGGAATATTCTAGATTAGGGTTTTAAGGCCTTAGATCTCACTGGTATGATCTCATCATAGCCCTACAACCATAGCCCTAATCTATGGGGTTCATCATATAATGACACAGCGAATGATGAAAAAATTATTGCCTTTATTAATTTGTCAATTTACAATGGTCTGGGAGATACAGATATTGGCTTATAGGGCATAATCCTTTCACTCAGGTGATTGAACAATAATTGCACACACACTTAATAATTGTAGACTTTTTTTTGTTTGACTTGTACTCTTATTAGAAATCTCTAGGCTTTTCTTAAGTTCTTGTCTTGTTCTTCTTATTTTTCAATAAGTTTGGTGGATATTTAAGAGCTTCAAAATCTCAAAATAACCCATTTCTAGCCATTGAGGGGCTGAAACTAGCTATTAGAGATGTTTTGGGTTTTTTTTGCATAGCATACAGAATTATCCGTTAGGTTGTCAGCAGGCCTCGAGTCAACTTCGATTCTACTTGAATCAACTTGACCACAAATCGAGTCTGCTCGAGCTCTTTCTTCTAAAAAAATTGTCCCTCTGTATTTCACTAAGACATCGACTTGGATACCTTGAGTCAACTTAATTCCCTTTCAAGTTGGTTCGGATAATAGTTGAGTCTACATAACTTTCAATCTAGAAAAATTATCTTTCTGTATCTTTTGTGCATCCTATGTATAGGGTTAACTTGGATCATCTATCAAGTCAACTCGGTTGTGTGCCAACTAAAAATTGTGTATGTTAATTCAGTGCTTTCTTCTATTCTTTCTGTGAAGTCAACTCATTCACAAGTGAAATCAACTCGAATGCATGATGTTGTTGCCTAGATCGCTGTGGCCTGTAACTCCTACATGGCATCGGTTGGTGGCTCTCCCACCTGGAGTCCAACGTACATACTCGGTCCTGCAAAAGAAGGGAGACCCAGGTCGAGGATCCCGGTGGGGGCACTTCGACAGTCAAGTCAATGGACGATCAAGGAAAATAGATCCTCCTTGGTGAATCCTGAAGTGGCTTCTACCCTCAGAGGTCTTGAGAAATGATGGAGTGAGGGTTAGGAATGAGAAGGAGGGCTTGAGCAGTGGTGGCTATAGCCATTGGAACTCTCCTAGGGAGTTCTGGTATATTCCGGATGTCTTCCGAGCCTTGCTGAATTGCCTGCCCCTTCTTATTTACCTTTACTGGAGGCCCCTTTTAGCTTCTTATAGATGAGTGACAACTCTAGTGATGTGCGAAGTTTTGGCTTGGCCTCCTCTGTGTGCTTCTCATGCGAGTGAGGCATGGGCCTCTCTCTCTCCCCCCTTTGGAGAAGGGGGTGGCCTGTCCCTAATAGTGGCAGTGGAGCATGGAGGAGTGCACATCCCTTTCATGGCAGGTACATGAGGTACGTTGCGGGTCCTGACACTCCGATAGCACATTGCCCCTCTCTGGCATCGTCCCACCATATTTGGAGAGACTTGGCAAAGCACCGGTCTAGAGGTAGACACTATATGATCTGAATTTCCTGGCAAAATCTTCCTCTTCTGGGTGGTATAGATGGTGGGTAGAGGGGCACAGTGCCTCGAGCAGAGTGCTCTTTCCCAAGTGGTGCCGATAATGGGTTGAGGGGCCTAACGCTCTTGCAGGATGCTCCTTCACAGGCAGCATGCTCTGATGAAATGCCACCTCGCAGGGGTCACAGTCGGCATGCTATGGTGGGGTGCCATTTCTTCAGAGATTCCAGGCGATGTGCCTTAGTGGAGCACCACCCCTCAGGGGTATTAGCGTCTCCATGCCATGCCAGGATTCTGACGAGGGCAGTGGTGCAACCTGTCAATGTCACCCACCTGTCTGCCTTAGGGGCGCTTATGGAAGAGGCCGTGCTCACCTAAAAAATCTATACCTAACTCTGGGAAGAGGTTGACTTTAAGTAGGGGATCGACCTCGAGTGAGGGAGCTTGACTCCGGTCGAGGGCTCGACCTCGGGAGAGCCACTTCGACCAAGGAGCTCGAAGAATGAGGGCATGACCTCGGTTGGGTCTCAACCTTGAAGGAGCCACTCCAACCAAGGGGCTCAAAGAATGAGGGCATGACCTCGACCGGGGCTCGACCTCGAAGGAGCCACTCCGGCCAAGGGGCTCGAAGAAAGAGGGCATGACCTCAACCGGGACTCGACCTCGAGGGAGCCACTTCAACCAAGGGGCTCAAAGAATTAGGGAATGACCTCGATCGGGGCTCGACCTCAAGATAGCCACTCCGACCAAGGGGCTCGAAGAACGAGGGCATGACCTCGATCGGGGCTCGACCTCGAGGGAGCCACTATGGCCAAGGGGCTCTTCGGACGCTCCGTTTGGGGTCCGTGTCCAAGTGGCACCTTCTGCTAGCGTGGCTGCTAGCTAGATCAGTGAGGAACTCCATGTCAGTGGTCTTGCCATATCAGTTTCCCCCTACTCTTGAGTCCCGACGTGATGCAGCACTTGGAATGAAGGGATTTATGGTGATGCTAATGTGGAAAAGACAAATATCTGGTGCCATTAAATGCCATGATTGTTGATGATTCACAGATCATGCCTCGAAGCCAATATGGAGACACCATGTCAGTAGGTCCAAGGAAGCATGATGATTGATGCCGGGCCCGAGGTAGTTTTTGGCATGTCGAGGCACCATTCTCAGCCAATCTCAACATGTGGCACACATCCGATGGTTAGAGGATTGAAAAGAACACAAGTGCTGTCAGTCTATTTTTGAAAATGAGGAAGACTTTTTCCAAACTATCTCTTTCGAACCTTCGAGCTCGCAAGAGAACCATAGCCCTTTCTTTTTCAGTCTAACCCTTCTCTTTGAGGCATTCAGGTCAGTTTCCCTCCTTTGTCTTCTTCTTCTCCATTGGCCTGCATTGAGGGAGTCCCCCTTTTTTAGAGTCTTCGAGGCTTCTCTCCGTTAGCACCTCCCTTTCCTTTGCTTTAGGATGGATCCGTCTGGCTAGAGATGCTTCTGCTCATGGCACTCCGGTGAGGCAGGGCCCTCTCAGCCCAAGACCCCATCATTCGATGAGGAGGATGATGTCCCCCTTAGCATTTGTAGAGGTCCCCAGTCGATAGGGATCGTCATAGGTCGACCTAGGGCACGCCTTTCTCCTTCTGCTCCTCATGTTTCTTCTACTCCCCCCGTTTCTTCTGCTGCTCCTATCCCTTCTATTCCTTTCGGTATGGCTGGTCCCTCTGGCATCATCTTGGTGATGACCAAGGAGGACCTCTCTTGGCTCTGGGACACATACAGAATTTTGGACTCCATCCAACTTTCAATTCTAAGACCAAGGGAGTGGGTCACTTTCAGTGGCCCGGGCCGGATTGTCTTGTACGAGGACTTCTTTCTTGGGGTCTTCATTTACTTTTGCACCCTTTCTTCCTTTCCTTCCTTAGTAATTTTTGCTTAATTCCAGCCTAACTTGCCCTAAATGCTATTAGGGTTATCTCCTATTTCACTGTCGTCTTCCATTTTCATGGGATCGTTGCCCATTTTTCCCTCTTTAGGGCACTCTTCACCTTGAAATGCCACCCATCTAATGATGGGTGGTGGTTCGTGGCCCCCCGCTCGGGGGCCATCAAATTTGAACTTCCTCCTTTCATCAAGAGATGAAAGAATAGATACTTCTTCACCTCAGTCGAAGGGGTCGATTGGGTCTAGAGTAAACCAGACCGTTCCTCAAACCACAACTCCCAAGTGGAGGCCGTAGATCGGGAGGTGTACAACCAGCTCGTCACCTCCCAGATTCCTCCCCTTCAGGACTTGCTGGTTGAGCAGAACCTATTTGAGGCTGGGGTCAGCCTGATTCGTGCCTTAGGTGAGCCCCATAATCATGTTTCTTTTCTTTACATGGGCTCTTCCTAGCTTTAAGGCTAATCAGCATTCTTCTTTCTTTGCAGGCATGAAGTTCATGATGGACCAGATCTGGGAGATGTCCCAAAAGAGGAGCGCGTCCCCCAGGCCCAGGGAGGACCCATCAAAGAGGGCCCGCATGAATCTGGATAGCGGCCCAGGGCAGGCTCATCATCCGACCTGGAGGGAAGGAGAACTGGGCCGGTCCCCACCTCATCCGGGATGTAGGCCCAACCCCCAGCTGGTGGGCTTGACATAACTGCCCGGGCCGGGCTGGCAACTTCCCTTGTAGAGACCCCAGAGGTGGTCGAAGTGGAGAACGAGACAATGGTGGAGAAGAGACTGATAGCGCCTCCGGCAGCAATAGCATTGACCACACCCCCAACTAAATGCAGTGGTTACCCAGGACTCCGGGCTAGCTGAGCAAATGATGGAGTTCACCATCTAGCCCCATGACTGCCACAAGAGGAGCGGCAAGCAGCTCACGACCACCCTCGCGGGCTTCTTACCCCAGCTCTTCATGGTAAGTCTTCTACACTCTCAACTTCTTTTTGTTACTGTCTGCATTATTTTTGCTGATACTTCCATTATTGCAGATTGCCACCGACATAATCCTCATCAGGGATTACTGCACTTGGTGGGGCAAGAGGGAGGCCCAGAAGAAGAGGCACCTAGAGGTGCTGGATGCTGAGGCTCGGGCATAGACGGAGAGGGTCCAAGTCATGGAGGAGCGGGCCATGATCCTCCGGACAGAAGTGGTCGACGTGAAGGAGGCGGCAATCAGGGCAAAGAGGCGGGCCAGAGACCTGGAGGCATCGTTGGCCGTTGAGAAGAGCAAGGCCACCCACCAGGTGGAAGACTCCACCACGGAGGTGGCTCGCTTGGAGGGGCAGTCCCAGACCCTCCGAGCATGACTGGAGGCTGCAATCGCGAGGGCATCGATGGCGGAGGAAAAAGCATAGGCTACGGTGGCCCTGATGGAGGCTGCCAAGAAGGAGGCTGTGGAGGTGGTGCCGAAGTTCAAGGCTTCGACGAAGTTCGTCGAGGAGGTTCGAGAGGTGGTCATGGACTCATTCATTAAGGAGTTCATGGACTATAAGTTTAAGGTAGCCTAGGCATACCCAAACTGGGACGTGGAAGCCATCGTCCCGGATCTCCCAAGCACCGGCACTGAAGGGACGAGGGCTTCAACAGAAGGGCCGAGGAGGCGCCCATCACTTCTGAACCACCACCCACATTGGCAGAAGGTCAGGAAGACACTAGCGAGATCCCCCAACATCCCGGCAAGGAGCCTGCGACATTGCCATAATCTTTCTTCCTCTCTATTTTTCTTTTTCTTTTTCTTCTCTTTTTTTTTAACTCCTACACTTATGAGTTTTTGGGGACCACTTGGCCTGTCGGGGTCCTTTTGCTGTAAAAACTTTACTCCTCTTAATGAAATTTTTGTTTCTTTAATGAGTTCTCTACTTCTCTCCTTTTTCTTTCTTTCCTTTTTATTTTTGCATAGAGATGGGTTTTCACTGTGATCACCCATCTAAAGGCTTTCCAAGTTTTAGCTCTTCTTGGTCATCCCCTAGAGTTAGCAGGTGACCGGAGGGACCTTAAGAGTTCTATGAACTATCTCCACTAGGCCAAGAGATTCACTGAGGTGGCTAATCTCTTAAGGCTTCTGGAGCTCTAGCTCTTCCTGCCCAATTTGAGGATTGGCAGGTTGCTGAAGAGACCTTGGGGGTCCTGCTAGGATTGGTTATCTATCTTGTGGTCTCCAATGTTTGAGCTCTTCCTACCTAATTAAAGAGTTGGTAGGTGACCGGAGAGACCTTGGAGATTCTATAAGTTATCCCTACCGGACAGGGAAACTTGCAAGTTGGGGTGCAGGGCTTTAGAAATTTTGGTCCCATAGTCGTCGATCTGGGAGCCCAACAGATAAGATGGGGGAATTATGAAGTTTCCCAGCTTGTCATCACCGAACTGAGAGTCCAATGGATAGAGTACGGGGCTTTTAGAGTTTTCTAACTTGCCATCACCGAACTGAGAGTCCGAAGGATAGAGTGCAAGGCATATAGAGTTTCCCAGCTTTGGAGTATGGGGCTTCAAGAGTTTCCTGGCTTTGGAGTATAGGGCATCAGGAGTTTCCTGTCTTTAGAGTGTAGGGTTTCAGGAGCTTCCTGGATTTGGACTGCGGGCTTCAGGAGTTTCCTAGCTTTAGAGTATGGGGCTTCAGGAGTTTCCCGGGTTTAGAGTACGGGGTGTCAGGAGTTTCTCGGCTTCAGAGTATGGGGTTTCAAGAGTTTCCCAGCTTTGGAGTGTAGGGCTTCAGGAGTTTCCCGGCTTTGGAGTGCAGGGCTTCAGGAGTTTTTTGACTTAAGATTATGAGACTTTAGGAGTTACCTAGCTTTTGAGTGCGAGGCTTCAGTAGTTTCTCGGTTTTGGAGTATGGGGCTTCAGGTGTTTGCTAGCTTCAACTTATGGGGCTTTTTGAGTTTCTCGGCTAGCCATCGCCAGACTGAGATTCTGATAGATGGAGTTCCTATGCAGGTAAAGATAGTATTGTACCAAAAACAAACTTTTCATTAATGAAAGAAAATCTTACATCATTGGTAGTACATCCTCTAATTGCTAGCATTCCAAGTTCATGAAAATTGGATGCCATCGAGTCCGGTGAGGTAGTAAGCTACACACTCAAAGGACATCGTAGAACCGGCTGTGATTGAATCACACCCAGAACCCATTAGGAGATTCGGTAGAATACCACGTCAGCCGGACAGATACTACGATTTCTTGGTCCGGGACGGAGATCCCATTGAGCTCGATGAGAACAATGAGGATCCGATCACCTATATGGATGCACTTCAGAGATCTGACTCTGAGGCATGGCTTGGAGCCATGCGATCCGAAATGGAGTCCATGGAAATCAACAATGTTTGGACATTAGTTGATCTGCCTGAAGGAATAAAACCAATCAGGTGTAAATGGATCTTCAAGAGAAAAAGGGGCATAGATGGGAAGGTAGAGACCTATAAAGCCCGTCTGGTTGCCAAGGGGTATCGTCAACGATATGGTATCGATTATGATGAGACATTTTCCCCTGTGGCAATGCTCAAGTCTATTCGGATCATGCTTGCTTTGGCAGCATATTTTGATTACGAGATCTGGCAGATGGATGTCCGAACCGCTTTCCTAAATGGGGAGCTGGAAGAAGAGGTGTATATGATACAGCCTGAAGGGTTCACATCCACAGATGAATCAAAAGTATGTAAATTGCAGAAGTCCATCTATGGACTCAAGCAAGCATCTCGAAGTTGGAACTTACGGTTTGATAGGTGTATCAAATCGTACGGCTTCGTTAAGAACGGAGAAGAACCGTGCATCTATAAATGGGTCAATGGTTCTGTGATTGTATTCCTAGTACTATATGTTGATGACATTCTCTTAATCGGGAATGACGTCGCAGCATTACAAGGAATAAAGGTCTGGTTATCATCTCAGTTCTCCATGAAGGACTTGGGTGAAGCTTCTTACATACTAGGTATGAAGATCTATAGAGATAGATCCAAGAAGCTTTTGGGACTGTCCCAGTCTATGTACATAGATACCGTGCTGAAACGGTTCAGCATGAAAAATTCCAAGAAAGGCTATCTTCCGATAGGTTCTGGAATTACTCTTTCCAAAAGGGATTGTGCGACAACTCCTGAGGAAAGAGAGCGCATGAGTAGAGTACCTTATGCTTCTGCAGTAGGCTCTATCATGTATGCTATGACTTGTACTAGACCAGATGTGGCATACTCACTAGGAGTAGTGAGTAGATACCAGTCTGACCCAGGTGAGGTGCATTGGAAGGTGGTTAAGTCCATCCTCAAGTATTTGAGAAACACTAAAGATCAATGGCTGATTTATGGAGAACCTGACTTGAAACTTGTGGGGTACACTGACTCCAGTTTCCAGTCAGATAGAGATGATAGCAAGAGTGTGTCAGGGTTTGTATTTACCCTGAACGGAGGAGCAGTCTGCTGGAAAAGTTCCAAGCAGGCAACTGTTGCAGACTCGGTATGCGAAGCAGAATATATTGCAGCATCAGATGCAGCAAAGGAAGCTGTGTGGTTGCGAAAGTTTCTTGGAGAGCTAGGGGTGGCACCTTTCCTAGATGGTCCTGTTCCGGTGTACTGTGATAGCACTGGAGCCATTGCTCAAGCTAAGGAGCCAAAAGCTCATCACCGTACCAAGCACATCCTGCGGCGCTACCACCTCGTACGAGAGATCGTGGAACGAGGCGACATCAATCTTCTGAAGATCGATGGAAAATAAAATCTGGCTGACCCCTTCACTAAAGCCCTCGGAATAAAAGAGTTTGACTATTGTAAATGGGAAATGGGTATTAGATACTCTTCTGATTGGCTTTAGTACAAGTGGGAGTTGTTAGGAATTGTGTCCCAAAGCCAATCGCCTGGGTTGTAGGCGGTTGTGCTAAGTATTGTACTTTTTCAATGAATTAATAAAATATAATTTTTGGCAGCTCATCACGTATTGAATTTCCCTGAAATGAACTCTTTCCTATGTGATGAAGTCCTTAGGACTACACTGACTTCGATACAGAGAGGATGTATCGAGTGGTCCTTAAACCCAGTTCACAACCAAAGGATATATTGTACTGGACGGCAATATATCAAGTATAGGTTGTTGTAGTTCACATCGTTTGGTTGTCCTCTTGACCAAATGAGTGTGGTGACACTGATGTAATCTGCAAGTGGGATATATGTGATATCTCATTGAACGTGACTCCGTGCAGTCCCTTTCTGCCAAAGGGATACTCACGATTGGATATGGGTATAAGTGTCCCTCTGACCTGAGGTCATCGCGGTAGCTTGCAAGCAACTCCCTGTGCTTTGGTGCCGGACTACCCGGATTTTTAATCCGGTGATGGAAGGTTTCTGGGTACAGGCAAGTACTTGTGGAGCAGTGATGGACCAAGATGGAATTGACCTGTCCAAACAGTTTGGATTGAATGTCTCGCAGTATCTCAATTTAGCAAATCCTCGGCCGGGGTAGCCCTAGTGAAGAGTCACTAGGCTTGCGAGGTTGAGACACGTAGTCGACTGACTCAGTCTGGGTTGGCGGCCCAATCTCAGTCGTCTTGAGCATTTGAGGTCAAAGGGATGAATTATACGGTAACCATATGCCAGAGGTTCGATAGTTTGCTCCCGCATCTTCGACCTATCCGGACGCCGGGATCCATTGCTAGATGGTTTCCTGTGCTGGTACTAGAAATTGTTCTAGTGCTACCGTTTAGGTTCGAACCTATGAGGTCACACGCCACAGAGGATAACTCTCTGATCCGGATACTGATTACGATTAGGAATCGTCTCGGTTTTATGGTCACAGTATTTTTGAGCACTCTTTTTCCCGTCTTGCCCTTGTCTGTGTCAACCGGAATTGTTCCAGGCTGACCAGCGTTGCGCCAGGATTTTTCTGAATCAGTTTTGAACTGATTCGGAGCTTGTTTCGGCCTCCAATTGGTTATGAACCAATTGAACCCAATTTTATTGGGCTTGAACCGGTTCAATTGGATTGAACCAATTGTTTTTTTTTTGGGATTGAACCGGTTTTGTTTGAACCAGTGTTTTTCCTCTCCTTGAACCGTTTACACGGTTTACTTTTCGTTGGAATTTTTTCCAACCGCTGGGAGTAGAATTCCAAGCGTCAAATGAAGCTGGGCATCCCTTCCTCTTCTCCACCCGTTGGCATTCACTCCTTTTCTTTTGTTGGTTTAATGGTTTTTAACTTGGGTTAATGGCTTTAAACCTTTGTTAATGGCTGGTTTATTGGGTTAATAGCAGCCGGTGACCCCTTGGCCTCCCTCCCTCTCTATTTCCCTCTCTCTGCTGCCTTCTTATACCACCCAGCCATCCCCTGTTGCGACGTGAAAAAAAAACCCAGCGTATGAGGAGCCAAAAGAAAAGCAAGGTGTTCTTTGAGTGACCCCTGTTATAGAGCTTGGATACACTGGGATTTGGAGTGTGTGAGGGAGAGAAACAAGGCATCAATCCTCTCTTTAGACTGCTCAAAAATCCCTGCTGCAGCAATTCTGTTTTGCTGCAGCAACCTGTGACCGTGAACCCCTTTTCCGGCGGCTAGCATCGCGCATGGAGAGGGATCGGAGAGCCCCGGGCATGTCTCCCCTCTAGAGGGAGTATTCTTCTACTCCTCGGAGCCAACCACACGAGCCAGGATCGCTCCAGTTGCCCGAAATCCAACGACGAAGGCTGCTACTCCGTTCTGCTGCCATTTTCGTGCAGCAGACTTCGGCGATTTTTTACGATTTATTGGCTTAGTTTTTCATGCAGAAACCAGTGCCAAATCGAAGAGGACTTCCTTAAGAATCTACAGCTCAAGTTTGGGAGCGATCGGAGGTCCGGAAGGCGGCGTTCCGGGGACTTTTCGGAAGCCCTGTTTTCAGCCCAAGGTGGAAGACGACTGGATTAACTTTATTCCAGTTATTCCAGTCTATTCCAGGTTTATCCCAGACTTATTCCAGCTGGGAATAAGGTATGTTTTTGGGTTTTAATTTCGGTGCATGTGTAGATCTAGATTTATTAAAATGTTTATAAATATTATATGTCCTGTATCATGCCAATACATGCATCTTGCATATGCTAGATCCTGTGCGGAGTAGGTATTTTCCGCATTTATTTTAAAAATGTTTTAAAATATTTACCTGCTCCCTGTGCTGTTGCATGCTTAGCGTAGGCACCTGCACCACAATTTTTTTCTTTCAGGTGGAACGTTGGTAGATGTTGAGATCATCACAAAACTCTTCAAATTCTTAGTTATCGAACTGTCGTCCATTGTTGGTTATGGAGTGGGGAAGTCCAAAATGGCAAATGACTGACTTCCAGAGGAAAGATCTGGCCTTGGCTTCAGTGATTCATGCCAACAGCTCAGCCTCAACCCGCTTAGTGAAGTAGTCGATGGCCATTATCAGGTATCTTCATTACCTAGACATGGGGGAAAGGGGCCCAAGATGTCCATCCCCCACCGAGCGAACGGCCAGGGAGCGGAGAGTTGGGAAAGTGGTGCAACCGATTAATGCTATATGTAAGTGTGCCGTTGGCAGCAGTCACACTTCTTTACGAAGTCAGCCGCATCTTCTCTCATGGTCTCCCAGTAATATCCTTGGCAGAGGGCTTTGTATGCTAGTGTCCTACCCCCACATGGTTCCCATAGAGGCCTTCATGTATCTCCCAGAGCACAAAAGCTGCCTCTAAGGATCTCAAACATTTCAGGAGTGGGTAGCAATGGGACCTTTGGTAAAGTTGCCCATCCATCAATATAAAGTGCACAGCCTTCTTATTGAGGAGGCTAGCCTCTATGCAGTTCTCGAACAGGGTACCATCAGTGATGTATTTAATATAACTGTCCATCCAGCTAGGTTCAGGGATGACTTGTTGGACCTCACCGGACACTTTGTAACTTGGAGCCTGCAGGTATTCGATGTAGGCACGCCCTAACGATGAGTCCACCAGAGTTGCAAGCCTGGAGAGGGCATCAGCACGAGCATTCTCTCCATGAGGAATATGGAAGATGCTGAAGCATTGGAAACCCACTGTACTCGAGTATACCCGCTCTAGATACTTTACCATCTAAGGATCTTGAGCTTCGAATTCTCCCGAGACTTGACCTGTAACCAGTTGCAAGTTAGTGAAGACTCTTAGGCTAGATACACCCAGCTTATGGGACACCCTTAATCCCATGAGAAGTGCTTCATATTCGGCCTGGTTGTTGGTAGCTTCAAACAGGAAGCGTAGTGCGCACTCGACCACAACTCCATCAGAATTGGTAAGGATGAGGCTGGCTCCCCTTCCCCCTGCATTGGATGTGCCATCCACGTGGAGGACCCAAACCTCCTCGTCGGACTGTGGTTCCATGGGGTGCATCGGGGAAACCTCCTCTAGCTCTTTGCTCATGTTGGTACATTCCACCAGGAAATCAGCCAACACCTGTACCTTTTGAGATGGCCTAGGGCGGTAGGTAATGTCAAACTCACTGAGTTTCAACATCCATTTAGCCAGATGTCGGATGTGTCCGGATGACCAAGTATGGTCCTTAATGGCTGGTCGGTGAGGACCGCGATCGGGTGGGCTTGGAAGTATGGCCTGAGACATTGAGCAGATATAATGAGTACAAAAATTAGTTTTTCAGAGTGGGTGTACCTGGTCTTCGTATCTCGGAGGAGCTTACTTGCATAATACATCAGCCTCTGGACTCCATCTCCATCCATGCGGATAAGCACTGAACTGACGAGTCCTAGGGAGACCGCCATATACAGGAGGAGTTCCTCCCCTTCTTCTAGACTGGAGAGCAGTGGCGACGATGCCAGGAACTTCTTCAACTTCTCAAAGGCTTCCCAGCATTCCTTCATCCAGGTGAAATCATGCACCTTGTGCAGCACCTTGAAGAAAGGTAGGCAGCGATTAGCTGAGCATAAAATGAACTGGCTCAGGGCTATAATCCGGTCGTTCAGGCACTGAACCTGCTTCTTCAAGGTAGGGTGTTCCATGTTGACGATCGCTTGGACCTTCTCTAGGTTGGCTTTGATCCCTCTCTAAGTAACCATGAAGCCCAAAAATTTTTCGACGGCCACATCAAAGGCCCACTTAGCTGGGTTCAACTTCATCTGATGGAGGCAAAGGTTTTGAAAGGCTTCTACTAGGTCCATAACGTGGCTCGACTCTGACTTACTCATAAAGAGCATGTCATCCACATAAACTTGCATGTTATAGCTAATTTGGACTTTGAATACCTTATTGACCAAGCACTGGTATGTGCTCTAGCATTTTTTAGACCGAACAGCATCATCTTGTAGTAGTACGTCCCTCGATTTGTGATGAAGGCAGTGTGCTTCTCATCTTTTGGGTGCATCTGGATCTAGTTGTACCCGAAGAATGCATCCATGATGGTGAGTAGGCGGTGCCCTGACGTAGAATCCACTAGCTGGTCGATCTTTGGAAGGGGGAAGCTATCTTTTGGATAGGCTCGATTGAGGTTAGTGTAGTCTACATAGATCCTCTACTTTCTGTTAGCTTTCTTGACCATGACTACATTCCCAGCCAGCTGGGGTACTGGATCTCATGAATGAAGCCGGTCGTGAGGAGCTTCTCCACCTCCTCGTTGACTGCCTTCTACCTTTCTGGGATGAAGCTCCTCTTCTTTTGTCGGACTAGGCAGTACTTCGGGTCGATGTTCAACTTGTGAGTGATGATGTTAGGAGGAATTTCTGGCATGTCCGCCACGGTCCAGGTGAAGATGTCTGCATTTGTTCAGAGGAAACTTAGTAGGCGAGCCTTCTCATCCTCCTATAGTTGGGCTCCTATCTGTACAGTCTTCAATGGATCTCCACTGAGGGGGCATGATAGCAGGCACTTGACTAGGCCACCCTTGGCATCTTGTGCTCTTTAGTCAAGCTCACCAGCAACAGGGTCCTCTTCGGTGCCTCTAGCACCGGGGACTACCTATAGACAGTGCTAAACTGGCTTGGGTGTCCCGTATCTCTTCCACATTGTAAGGGATTAGGAACTGGACTAGGAGCTACTTTGTTGATATGATCGCATCGAGCAAATAGAGCCTAGGGTGGCCAAGAATCATGTTGTAGGCTAAGAGAAGCCTAATAACTATAAATGTTATCAGACCGTGCTCTATCAGGGTGGCAACCTGGCAGTGACTGGGAGAGTGATCCCTCCCTCAACCCCAATTGAATCTCTAATAAAACTGACCATGGGAGCGTACACCGACTTCAGCTAGGCAGGAGATAAATTCATCTAGGAGAATGCATCATAAAAAAGGACATCAATCGAACTTCTACTATCGACCATAATTTGTTTTACAGGATGCTTCACTATCATCATCTCTACAACAATGGCATTGTTATTTATATTTTCCATCATGGTCTCCCTTTTCTTGTAAAGGGAAATACATTCTTAGACCCTTCCCCCATCCTGGTCCTTTTTGAGGTGCGCTCTATCCCCTAGGATATCATGCCCACTGGAGGGAGAGCTACAAGCACCCGAGGTTTCGCCGGAGCTTTGCCCCCTATAAACTTCCCAAGGTAGCCTCATTTTATCAGATCTTCAATCTCCCTCTTAAGGTGGCAGCATTCCTTGGTGTCAAGGCCATGGTCGTGGTGGAACTGATAGTATTTTGACTTATTATAGCCACCAGACAACCTTAGCGGGGGACGGCAGTGTGGGTAGTGCTCGCCCTCAATCTCCATGAGGATCTTGGACCTTAGAGTGAGGAGAGGAGTGTATCTTTCTTCCTGGATGGGGGTACTCTTTGGCTTCGAATCCGTTTGGAGGTTCGGGGTCACTCCAGGCCTGTGCATCCCAGAGGTTTCCCCCTATGATTGTTTCTTCAGAGGCCTCCCATCCAGCTTCCTTCAGGTGCTGTCTACCTCCTCCGCATGAATGTATTTGTGAGCCCGGAGGAGGAGCTCAGAGTAAGTCTTCAGAGGCTTCTTGTCCAGGGAATAGATGAGATGGGAGGTTTTGAGCCCTTTCTTCAGTGCCAACATGGTAATGGGCTCGTCTAGATTATAAATTCCAGGGTGAAAGTTTTGAAGCGATACACATAGTCCCACAAGGACTCATGATCCTGTTGTCAGATAAAGAAGAGGTTGTTGGCTTCTCGAGGTACCTTCCGGCAGGCATCGAAGTGCGCCATGAACATCTTCTCCAACTGTGCGAAGGAGTCAATGCTCCTAGGCTCGAGGTGGGTGACTAGACTCGAGCAGCCTTCCGAAGGGTACCCAAGAAGGTGATGTAGAGGAGGGCATCAGTTGCCCCCTGTACTCTCATGAGAGCCTTGTAGCTCACCAGGTGGTCTAGGGGGTCGGTGGTATCTTTGTAGGGATCCACCTAAGGCATACGGAACCAATTGAGGATCGGTTCCTCTTGGATTTCTCGGGAGAAAGGGGATGGGCGTCATAGCCTGCTGGCTTGCATGGAGAGCCCTGTAGGTTGGCAAACTGGTAGGATAGCTCAACCAGCTTATGCTCTTATTCCTCCAGGCGTCTCTCAACTTGATGCCTGATAGCCTCGTCAGTGGAACCTTCTACTAAGGCTATCGGAGGAGAGGAAAATGAGGATCGGAGAAGACCATGCCGGGGGGCCTTGCCTCAGTGGTGCTTGTGATGCCTAGAAGTGATGTGGTTGGAGACCGGAGACCAGCTCTCTCGATCGATCGACCCACTCCATTGCCTCTTTCTTGGGGTCTAAAGGCTCCCCGGGTAATGAGACGTGGCCTGTGGGTGTGAAGGCCTTCCGTGAAAGGGCCGCAAACTACCGTGATGTTCAATGGCCCAAGCCATGGGGGTTCCTGGCTGCTGTTGGGTCACCAGGGACCGATGCTGGTGATGCAGCTGTCGCACCACCACGGTCAAGGTTTGGACCTACTGGATAAGCACGACGAGTTGAAGATTCACCAGAGATGGTGGTGGCAGAGTGGGGAGTTTTGTTGGCCCCAAGCTTGATTTTGATGATAAGCAAAATGTTTGAGTGTGTAAGGGATACTAATGATTTATTTAAGTATGTTTTTAAGCGACTCAGGTAACAAGTTGAATGGATCAAAGAGTATGTTAAGACCATCAAAAAGAGAAGTAAAGTTTCAATAGTCTTGGCTGTCTTCAACAAGCAAAAGAACCATGAAGATTGATGAACAAGTAAAAAATTAAGAGATAAAGTGAAAGAAATTCATTCGAAGTCATAAAAATCAAGTTTAGAACACATTTCTTGAGTGGAACACCTCAAGTGTCGACTCATGGAACTCAAGTATCGATACTCAGCTGAGTATCAGAAGTTTTAGAAGCTTGGGACACAGAATTTTTTAGCTGGTATGCTAGGTGTTGACCTAAGTGTTGACTCAAGACTGTCAAGTATCGATTCAAGGAGATCAAGTGTTGACTTAGAGATCAACTCATAGCCTGAGAATAAAAAGTACAGAACATTGGTTTCAAGGCTCAATTCAAGTGTCGACTCACACATCTCAAGTGTTGACCTAAGTATCGACTCAAGAAAGTCAAGTATCGACTCACAGATCAGCTTAAGGCTTGAGACAGTAATGATACAGAACAATGGTATATTAGGCCACTTCAAGTATCGACCACCAGAAGCAAGTGTCGACTTAAGTATCGACTCACCACCTCAAATGTCGACTCAAGTAGCCCTGATAGCACGATAATGGCTATATTTTTAGTAATGAAAAATTTATTTTTAAGTTTCAAACGGCCAGTTTCTCATCTTTAATGGCCATAAACGGTTTTTTCAAAAGTTTTGGAGTATTTATTCCTCAGAGAACATATTGAATTGACAAGAAATGAGAAAAGAACAATCATATTGACTTTGTACTCAAAAGAATCTTCAAAAAAAAGGTTAGCATACAAAAGTGAAAAGCAAGCATTAAGTGAAAGCTTTCAATTTTCAACAACCATCAATCCTTCAATGCTTTTCACCAAGAAGACAACTCAAGAAGAATCTTCCAAGAGCTTCAACGATCATTTTTCAGCTCTTTAAGAGAGCATTTTGGTTTTACTTACTCTTATTCTTTTGTACTTGAGTTGAAACTAGTTTTAAGGGTGTTGAAACTAGTGAGGGGCCATTCCAAGCCTGAAATTAGAAGTGTTTAGCCAAGAGTGGCTTGTGTAAAGGTTGTTGGTGAGCCTAAGTGACAAAACCAAGGGTTTGACTTGTGAACCCGGTTAAAACAAGTTGGCTATAATCTTTGAGGATTATAGTAAAATTTTCAAGGGGTTCTTAGGGAGTAGTTGTAGGTGCTTGGAGTGCACTGAACCACTATAAAATCTAGTATTTTTGTACTTACTCTTCTTTGTTATTTGCTTTTATTCATTCACTATATTTGCTTGACATAGTCACATTGCACAAAGCACCTTCAATGCTTTTGAATTGGTACATTCTTATAAAAAAAATTTTAAAACCTAATTCACCCCCCTTTTGGGTTGCTTCGCTGTGCAACAAGTTCCCTCACCAGACTGAGTGGGTCTCCGTTGGGAGGAAGATCCCCCACGCGGCTGATGGAGGCTTCCCGTGTGCATGTCACCACCATGTTATTGACGGAGTTTCTTTGATGACAAGAGACTGGCTCAACACGGGACCGAACCCCTACCTAGTGAGCCAATCTATTGCCGCTTAGATCGCTGTGGCCTGTAGCTCCTGCATGGTATCGGTTGGTGACTTTCCTGCCTGGCATCCAATGCATATGCCCGGTCCTGCAAAAGAAGGGAGACCTGGGCTGGGGATCCCGGTAGGGGCACTACGACGGTCAAGTCAGTGGATGATCAAGGGGAATAGATCCTCCTCAGTAGATCCTGAAGCGGTTTCCACCCTCAGAGGTCTTGAAAAATGATGGAGTGAGGGTTATGAGTGAGAAGGAGAGCTTGAGCAGTGGTGGCTGTAGCCGTTGGAACTCTCTTGGGGAGTCTTGGTGTATTACGGATGTCTTTTGAGCCTTGCCGAATTGCCTGCCACTTCTCGCTTACCTTTGCTAGAGGCCTCTTTTGGCTTCGTATAGATGAGTGGCACCTCTAGTGAGGTGTGGAATTTTGGCTTGGCCTCCTTTGGGCACTTCTCATGCAGGTGAGGCATGGGCCTGCTCTTTCTCTCCTCCTCCAGAGGAGGGGGTGGCCTGTCCCCGGTAGTTGTAGTGGAGCATGGAGGAGTGCACGTCCCTTTCATGGCAGGTACATGAGGTACGCCATGGGTCCTGACACTCCGACACACACTACCCCTCTCTGGCATCATCCCATCATGTTTGGGGAGACCTGACAGAGCACCGGTCTAGAAGCAGACGCTACAGGGTCTGAATTTCCTGGCAAAACCTTCCTCTTCTGAGTGGTGCAGATGGTGAGTAGAGGAGTGCAGTTCCCCGAGCAGAGTGTCCTTCCCTAGGTGGTGCCGACAGTGGGCTGAGGGGCCTGATGCTCTGGCGGGATGCTCCTCTACAGGTGGCGTGCTCTGATGAAACACCATCTCGTAGGGGTCACAGTCAGCGTGCCATGGTGGGGTGCCATTTTTTCAAAGGTTCCAGGTAGCATGCCTTAGCGAAGCATCGCCCCTCATGGGTGTCAGCCTCTTCGTGCCATGCTAGGGTTTTGGCGAGGGCGGTGGCGCAAGCTGTTGACATCACCTGCCCGTCTGCCCTAGGGGCGCTTATGGAAGAGGCCGTGCTCATCTGAAAAAATTCATACCTGACTCCGGGGAAGAGGTTGACTTTGATTGGGACGTCAACCTCGAGCAGGGGAGCCTGACTCTGGTCGAGGGCTCGACCTCGGGGGAGGCACTTCGGCCAAGGGGCTCGAAGAATGAGGGCACGACCTCGACCGGGGCTCAACCTCGATCGGGGCTCGACCTCGAGGAAGCTACTCCGGTTAAGAGGCTTGAAGAACGAGGGCATGACTTCGGCCGGGGCTCGACCTCGAGGGAGCCACTCTGGCCAAGGAGCTCTCCGGACGCTCCGCCCGAGGTCCGTGTCCAATTGGCGCCTTCTGCCGGCATGGCCGCCAGCTAGATCTGAAAGGGACTCCACATCAGCGGTCTTGCCATATCACATGCCATCTTAATTTTTGCATGCCAAGTTCTAAAATTTTTGAGAGAAGGATATTTTTTATATCTTGTTTCTTTATTAAGCCATGTGTCCTCAAACTCCTTGAACTTTTATGCACGGGAAGAGATCCGAAAATTCATTTATAGGATTCAAGACATTCTTTTATTCCAATTCTTTTAAGGTCAAAAAGCTTTTTGAAACATTCATCTTATCAACTTATTAATTTTCTTATATACTTAAATATTTTGTTATTCATCAAAATCAATCCTTAAATCAATATTTGATCCTTAGATATCCAATTCAAAGAGACCCATAGCCCTAACAAAAGGCTGAAATTCCCTGATGCCATGATTAATCCACTGTATGTAAGATACAATTAAAATCCCTAGCTAATATGGGTGGTATACCTAAGAAAAGGATGTTGCCAGCTTGAGCCCAAACTTGATGACTCTCTAATGCATAAGTAATAGCTTGCACAACCCCAAAAACCCATATACGTTCATTTGGAATCGACATGACCCCAAAAGCTATTTGTCTATTTACATGAGTAAGGGTCACAACCTCCAAAATTTTCTTCCATGCAATCACAATCCCCCTTGATAGGTCAATAGCAAGGATCATACAGACCTCCCACCTATCATCCAAAAATGTTGGATCCTGGTTAATGCATGCTCAGCAAGCTTAGTCTCCGAAAAAAAAACAACCTATTTAGATCATATTGATGTTTTAAAGCAATTAGAAAATGGGGGCTTCACCACCCCCCCCCCCGGCAATTCCATACTATTAATCTCACGGAGAAATAGTAGGTGCGTCATGGGCTAATCCTGGTTCCATCCCCATGGTACTTGTACTATAAGAGGACTCGGCTTGCACAGGCATCAGAAGAGCAAAGGAAATAGCTGAAACTGTATCGCTAGCAAAATGGTACGTAGATTGAAGTTAGTGAAGGATTGAATCATGGGAAGCCAGTACGAAGTCTTCCTTATGCGTTGGATCAGCACAAATTGAATGATGCACGACTGACATGACCTTGAAATTCCTGCTTCTCCCCACTAAAAAATTGATCAGTCCCACTGCCCATTGGTTTCCACACCTTCATGACAATAATTATTACGCGCATGAGACAAGAAAAAGGATCAACATTATGCTCTGCTTCGAATGCATAACAAATTATTTTCAAGTAACACCTTAGCTTGCGGTGGAGATCCTTCTCTCGATGAAGTTCGGGTAGTATGATTTAGTAGGTGACCTCTTTTCCTCTTTCCCCCATAACTATTCCCATAGTTTGAGCCTTAAATACCAAAGAGTCAATAACCTCCATGGATTGTGGATCTTATGTCTCATAATACGAGCTCATCAGTGGAGAAAACTTTCTAAGTGTTCCAAATAAGTGAGAGATAGCCATTTGAGGTTTAAACGAGGGGTGCTTGGCTGTCTTCTTTGGCTTAGACCACCTTAGAATAGACCGTCCACCAGTAGAAACGTGGAATGAAGGAGTTTATAGCTTGTAACCAGGCAACGAGGTAACCACCACCCTAGATGCTTGGATCCATGGACCAAAAACCGTAGGTAGCGAGTCCACTAGAATCCAATCATCCACAAGCTTCCAAGGTGACCCCAATGCGGCTGCAAGTATAACAGATGTCAGGTAATTTTTCATATATGAACTACGTACTGCCAAAGAAAAGCAGCTTGGACCCTCATCCTTCCCCCCGGGAAAACAATCTTGGTCATATCTAGTGGGACACAAGCGGGAGCATACCCTATCCTAGTGGAAGTAATAGTCCAATCATCAAACAACAAAAGGCTTACCCACCTAAGCCACAATTTTCAGGATCTTTTAGGCTCCCGCAACTCAAATGAGAGATTCGGCAAACTTACCCATACCCGTGCTTGTGTGACAATGTCACAACCAAGCCGAAACCCAAGATGACAAGGTTGTAGGGCTAATAGTTGTCCAACCAAAGACCATGAACCCTTGTCCAGGATCCGGGTCATAGCTTCCTCAAATAGATATTGAAACAGCAATAAACCCTTAAACAAAGTTGAAACATGGAAATACTTCGCTATATTTTACCTAGTTTTCATCCCTTTTTCTATCAATTCAAAGGAAATCCACAACCTAGAAAGTTACCCACCAACATTATGCTTCAACAGATAGTAAATTGCTTGATATCATCAATAGAGAAGACTACGAAAAGAAAAATTTGGGAGTAATTGGATATCTTTATTTTGCTATCTAATATATATATATACAAAATACATAAAGCAACAAAAAAAAATAAATAATAAGAAGGAAAATCAGACCTTCCAAATAATGAGAATAATTACAAGGTAATTATAGTTAGAGAGATCTGCAGAATCGGATAAATTTTATTTGGAAAATCTTCGGAATCTAGCAAATATACGAAACTTAGCGAAATCTAAAAAATCTTCGAAATCTGGAAAATCTATGAGATTCCGTAGAATCTAGAAAATCTCTGGATTTGGTAAATCTATGAGATTCCATGAAATTTGAAAAATCTCCGAGATCTCATAAATTTGCGAGATTAAGCCTTCCTAATACTCCTCCTCAAGTTGGTGCATGAAAATTGATAATGCTCTACATACAAAGTAATGCACAGAGAATGGGTGAGGTGAGGGCTTTTGTGAAAATGTCTGCCAATTGACTTGAAGTAGAAACATGATATAATAGAAGTTCCTTTGATTGAACCCGGTCATGAATGAAATAGTAATCAATTTCATTAAACTTGGTGTGCTCATGAAAAATAGGATTATTTGTACTATGCATAGCTGCTTTGTTGCCACAATACAATATAATAAAGGCCGGGTGCTTTACAAGGAAATCAGAAATTAACCGGTGAAACCATAGAATTTCACTAGTAGTGGTTTCCAAGACTTGATACTCAGCCTCAGTGGATGATCGAGAGATAATAGATTGCTTCTTTGAGTGCCAAGAAATAGGAGCTATGCTAAGCAAGACAAAATAGCTAATAGTAAAATGATGTGTATCTGGATAGCCTGCCCAGTCAATGTCACAATAAGCCTGTAGTATAAGTGACCCGATAGAGGGAAGAAGAATGTCCTGATTAGGTGCTGACTTTATGTATCGAGGACATAGATGGCCACATCCCAATGAAGTTGCCTGGGATCTTATATAAATTGTGTTAGGACATGAATTGAATAACAAATATCAAGCCTTGTTATGGTAAAATAGAGTAATCATCCAACAAGTCGATGGTACTGCGAGGGGTTTGATAGGCATGCCCCTATAATAGAAGATAAGTAGTGTTGGGTTTCCATGGGAGATGAACTAGGCCGGCACCTCAACAATCCCGCTTCATCAAGAATATCCAAGGAATATTTATACTGACTCAAGAGTATTCCAAATGAAGAACGAGCAACCTCAATGCCAAGAAAGTATTTGAAGGGACCCAAGTCCTTAATATTCAACTTATCATTGAGATAGTATTTAAGAGCAGTTACGTAGTCTTTGTCATTTTTAGCAATAATCACATCATCAACATAAATCAAAATGCTATAAATAAGTTACCTCAATGCATAGTAAATAAAGAGTAGCTTGCCTTAGATTGAAGAAATCCATATTGAATGAGCACTGTAGTAAACTTTTGGTACCAATTGCATGAAGCCTGTTTAAGACCATATAAGGATTTCCGAAGATGACAAATTCTATTATCCGCTGGACATGCATAACCATGAGGTATTTTCATATATACCTCCTCATGAAAATCTTCATGCAAGAAGGCATTATTGACATCGAGTTGATGCGATGCCTAGTTCCATATTGTTGCATAACCGAGAGACAATGTACGGTTACAAGCTTTGCCATAGGTGTAAAGGTCTCATGGTAGTCTAAGCACTCAATTTGAGTGAAACCCTAAATAACTAATCAAACTTTATAGTGTTTGATGCCCCCATCAGGTATATACTTTACTTTGTAAACCTACTTGGAGTCAATGGCTTGCTTGCCAGGCAGAAGGGGTTCAATAGCCCAAGTTTTATTCTTCAATGGTCCAAGTTCTATTCTTTGCATGTGCTTTAATTTCATGGCTCATAGCCTCATGCTAATACTTACATTTGATGGCCTGAAAATAAGTGCATGGCTCATCTATAGAGGTAATGGCTGCTAAGAAAGTAGAGTGACTAGTAGGTAATCTATTATAGAATAAATATGAAGAGAAAGGATGCACTACACCTGAGTTAGCCGAAGATATGGAGTTGCATGATGGGGCAAGAAAGCTAGGCAATGTGCGAATGAAGTTTTGTAAAAATTGCCTAGGATTTCATGTATAATTTTGTTATAATTTACAGCAAAAGATAATCTATTATAAAACTATTTTAAAAATAGAAAAATATGTATATAGATCATATCTAATAAACCCTACAAGGATCGTAACATGATATGCAATATAAAAAACAAAATCAGCATGCATTAATCTAGTTGATGCATATTGTAGATCTAATTTACAAATAACTATGAGATTGAATCCCATACCTGATCACTAGTCAATGATCACCACTATCAATAATACATGGTCAGAACTCTCCACATCGACTCCCACTTGCACTAGAGCCAATCGAAATAGTATTGCATACCCATGTTCCACTTGTGATCGTTGAATTCTTTGATTCCGAGAGCTTTAGTAAATGGGTCGGCCAAGTTCTCCTTTCCGTCGATCTTTTGAAAGTTGACATCACTTCATTCCACGATCTCTTAGAGAAGGGGTAGTAATACAAAACATGCTTAGTATGCTAATGTGCCTTCGATTCCTTCACTTAAGTAATGGCTCTGGTGCTATCACAACGTAAAACAACTGGATCATGAATGGAGAGTGCTACTCCAAGCTCACTAATAGACTTTCACAACCACACAGCTTCATTTGTAGAATCAAATGCCGCAATATACTCTACCTCGCATATTGAATCAGCCAGTGTGCTGCTTGAAACTTTTCTAGCAGACAGCTCCTCCATTAAGGATAAGGACATGATCTAATACACTTTTGCTATCATCCGAGTTTGACTGAAAACTGGAATCAGTATAATTGACTAGTTTCAAATCAGAATCTTCATAAACCAACTATTGGTTCTTAGTATTGGTCCTTTCAATGGTTCTCACCTAGATCAGATTGATATCTACTCACTATCCCTAGTGAGTATGCCACATTTGGTCATATACATATTATGGCATACATAATGCATCCCACTATCGAAACATATGGAATCATAGTTATACACTCTCTCTTGAGGAATTGTTAGACAATCCTTCTTAGAGAGAGTAATACCATGGCTTATCAAAAGATAGCCTCTTTTGAAATTCACTATGCTGAACCACTTTAGTACAGTATCAATGTATATCGATTAGGATATTCCTAGCAACCTTTTAGATCTATCCCTATAGATCTTCTTCCTAAGGATGTAGGTTGCTTCTCCCAGGTCCTTCATGGAGAATTGGGATGGCAACCAAACATTTATTTTCTGTATTGCAGGAATGTCATTTTCGATAAAGAGTGTCATCTATATACAAAACATGAAATACAACCATTGACCTATTAGTCCATTTGTATATGCAGGGCTCTTCTCCATTCTTAACGAAGCCATACATTCTAATCACCTAATCAAAATGCATATTCCAACTCTAAGATGTTACTTCAATCTATGAAGAGATCTTTGAAGCTTGTATACCTTTGATTCATCTATAGATGTGAACCCTTCAGGTTGTATCATATATACCTTTTCTTCTAACTCTCCATTTAGGAAAGCAGTTTTGATATCTATTTGCCAAATCTCAAAATCAAGATGCATCGCTATCGCAAGCTTAATCCAAATGGACTTGAACATTCCTACAGGTGAAAATGTATCATCATATTCAATATCATATGCTAACAAAAACTCTTGGTAACCAGACGGACTTTATAGGTCTCCACCTACTTGTCTGCACCTCATTTTCTTTTGAAAATCTACTTGCATCCAATAGAATTTTATTCTTTTGGGTGAATCAACTAGTGTCTACACATTGTTAATCTCCATGAACCGTATTTTGGATTTCATGGCTTCAAACCATTTTATAGCGTTGGAAGACTTCATAACACATGATAGGCCACGATGTTGTCGTTAAGATACCATGGCTATCAGTTTAATTAATCAACTTCTAAATATAATTAAAAATATATAGAAAGGATGAGTTAGGTCGAATTCATGGAGAAGGCAGTGCTTAAGATGATTTGAACTCTTTGATTTAAAAAAAAAAAAATAGATCGAAGTCAGGGAAGTACAAATTAAAAGTATGAAAAATTTAGATCCTAGCATCTACTTGCAATAAAAATAAAGAACATAAATTTAAAAGCATATGAAAATAACTTTTTTGCATTAAATAAAGGAAAGTTCTATTACAAGAAAAAAAGATAATTCAATAACTAAGAAAAACTATAAGAAAAATAGTAACAAAGATTGGAAGTAGATCGGCATAGCTTAGTCGGGAAGATGGTTGATGAACTCCCTTCTTCCTTCGTACTCCTCAAAGCGAACTGGCTTTCTTTGCTTCTTCGATCTTGATCTGGAGATCGATGTAGGTGAAAACATGGTGTAGACAGCACAGCTTCTCCTCTAAGAAATCTCACTCTCAGAGGCCAACTGGTAGCCTAAAGCTGGACCTCCTATCCTATACCGTACTCTTCTCTCCAAGAAGCCTTTCTCTCGTAGCATAGGGTCCTTTAAATAGAGCTCATCTAAGGCTTTCTCTTGGTCAAATTTGGACTCAATCATACTCCAGATCGGTTGAATATTGTAGAAAGAGATTTGGGTCGTTCGTTGTATGGCTTGATGTGGTGATCGATGCTAACCTTCCTTCTCTAGTGCATAGAGTCCGGGAGGGACTCTCGTTGGGTCTCCAAATCTCCGAATCCTAGGACTCCTTCTAAGACTCGGATCTCTTCTCCTAATCATGGTGGATGGCAAAGAAGAGGGATTGATGGAGATGGTGGTCGATGACAGGTTAATGTGGACGGTGGGAAGGAACATCAGACGGTTTGGAGGTGGCCGAACAGGGAATAAGGAACAGAGAGGAGAAGAGCAGCTTCTCCTGGTCACGAGGAGGCTCCCGGTCGGTGACGGGTAGACGAGGGTGGCAAGAGGCGATGGACAGTGGTTGACTATGCTTGGAGGGCCAACAGTGAAGAGGAGTAGTGATGGGATCGAAGAAGATGGTAATGGGAAGAGGACTGGTGGTGGTGGATCAGACTGAGAGAGGGCCAGGATGGGGCAGTGGGATGGCTGGATGGTGACTCAAGATGTTAGGGGGTGGTGGTGATGGCATGGAGGAGAGGCAAATGGTGGAGGGTGGTGTGGAGGAGAGGAAGATGGTGGAGAGCAGCATTTTGATGGTGACCGGCGGGTTTCTGGTGGAGAGAGGGCTCCCAACGATGAGGGGACGGCCATGGGTGGTGATGGCGGGTGGAAATATGGCTTGGGAGTGGAGATGGTCCATGGACAAGCTCGTGGACAGGCGGTAATGGCTGCTTGTGGACCAACCTACGCTATGTAGACCCAGCGACTGGTCCATGGTGGACTGACTGCCTTAAAATACATGCATTTTCTTTATTAATTTTCAAAATTCAATTTTGAGTCCATCTAAACTCTGATTTGAATGTCGTCTACACCGTTGGACTCCAAAAATTAAGCTCTTCGCAATGACAATCTTTTTTCCCTAAATGATGTATAAAATTATCAATTTAATATAAATAAAGATATTTTAATTATTAAATTAATGCTTTTATATATGTTTTAATATAATTATCACATCTCTCATCTTGAATTTTGCTTATCCTTGAGTAAAGAAAATGAATTAGCTATGTATACAAACTTATCCTTGAATTGAAAGTTGACTTAGGTAATCCTAAAGGTAGCTGATACTTGGCCAGGCCATTAAAGAGGTATTTCATTAGATTACTGAGTCAACCCAATTAGTGGTTAAGTGTTGACCATAAAAACCTTTAGAGGTCTTCCTTACTATCTTCCCAACTTATTCTCTAAATCCCCTAACTTAATTTGAGTTAGGTTTATTGCCTTTTTACACTTTAGTCTTTTTGTTCTTCTTCCTTTTTTTCTTTTTTTTAAGAAGTCCATTACAATATCTTAACCTCTTAAGTATTAGCATCCTCACCTTTTGACGTGAATCATAATGCTTACTTAGGTGAAGGAGCCTGGTTACTCAATAAGGTGCCATTCTTAACAGATCTCTTGACCTTCTCACCTTTTGATGTGAACCACAATGCTTACTTAGGCAAAGTGGCCCGGTTACTCAATAAGAGTTCAAGAAGAGCTATGAGGTTAAACTGACTCTCTAATAATTTTTTTAAGGACTCTTTGTATATCTCAATGTTTCCATCCCTACTCTCAATAAGTAGATTCTTTATTGAGATAAGAAGAGAGAGAGTTCTAGAATCACTCCTAAAATTTAGCTTGGTCAACACCCTATCATTTATTAGGTTTTCTTAGTGATTTGCCCCTTAGTATCTCTAAAACTATCTAGATCATTAATCAATCATTGATTAGAGTGCCTAATTAACTTCAAATTGAGACAAAACTTGGATACAAAACTGATTACTTCTGGTCAAACTTGAGGACTTAATTAGATTAGTTATTCTCCCCCCAACTTAATCGACATTGTCCTCAATAGAGAAGAAAAATAAAGGGTACAATATGTAAAATGGAATAGGAAAGAGTACACCTGGAGTGAATGTACTTTAGGAGTTAAAGAAGGCTTCGTAAAGTAATGGGCTCTTATACTTCCATCTAAGTTCCTGTAATTATATTAAAAAAATGAGATTGTTGGATTGCCCCCAACCAGTGCTAAGTTTAACATCTTCAGCCAGACACTTATTTTTAATTTTTTTTAAGGGTATAAAAATAAAGATTGGATTGTCTCCCAATAAGCTCTAAGTTTAACATCTTCAATCAAACATTATGAAGAAGTGCAATAGATAGTTAACTTTAGTATGTCTCTTATAATATCAAAAGGATAGGGCCAATTAGGAGGCCTTGTTATCTTGGCAGAAAATCATTTATAAAGTACTCTATGATGATTAGCCAGACTCAATAAAATATACTGGACAAGCATGTTATTCTAGGATTTAAAAATATTATTATAGTTTATATGATAACTAGGAGGGGATTGTGCTTGTTAGGCTGTGTTGGCTTTGGCTCCTTAGTTTTGATGATTAACAAAAGGTTGAGTATATGTTTGGACTAATGTTTCATTTCGAGATAAAGTTTCAGGCCATAGGTTATTCAAAAAGAGTATCAAGAGTACAATGATGAAACCAAGCTTGCTTGATTTGGGAAAGAGCTCTTCTACTTTTAACAAGATCAAATTTTTCATATTGGACCTTCTTATTAAGAAGTAATTGATAAAAGAAACAAAGGCTTAGAGAAACTCAAGCATGGCACGCACCTCTCCAGAGTTTCAGAAAATTTCAGACAAGAGGTCGACCCCCAGAGGTCGACACCTTGCCAAAGGTCGACCACCAGAGGTCGACTCATGAAGAAAAGAAAAGTTCAGCAAGGCCGGCACGTCAAAATTTCAGTGGCACGCTCCAGAGGTCGACCACCAGAGGTTGACACCTGTCCAGAGGTCGACACCAGAGGTAGACTCATCTCCTGAGAACTCAAACTGGGCAGAACTATGGTTTTCTGGATTTTTGCCTAAGATAAACTAGAGGTCGACTCATGAGGTCGACACTTGATCCAGAGGTCGACTCATGAGATCGACTCATGGCATAACAGCTAGTTTTTTTGAACTTTTGATTTGATTTCTAACGGCCATAAATGGCCATATTTTTGATTCTAACGGTCTTGTGGAGTTGTTTCAGCTTGAATGAGGTATTTAACCTCCACCTAACTTCAAAAAAGACAAGGAGACAAAGTGAAAAAGAAGAGAGTGAATGTACAAAGCCTTCAATCAATTCTAAGCCAAAAAGAGTGAGAAAACCAAGAGATTCCTTAGCCAAAAGCTTTCCATCTTTGAGGAATCCAACTTTCAAGTGTTTGGCATTTAGTGAGGTCCAAGATTCCAAGAGAAAGGCTTGAAGAGTCTCCATCAAGAGCTACATAGAATTACTTTTTGCTCAAAAGGAGTTTGTCTTGTTTTATTCATTGTATTCATATTCTTTTTGTCCTAGGCTAGTTTCAAGGAAATTTGAAACTAGTGTGAGGTTTGTTGGGGAGCCAATTGATAAAACCAACTAGGGTTGCTTGTAAGCCCGAAGCCAAAACAAGTGAGTGAGGTTTGTTGGTGAGCAATAGTTAAAACCAACTAGGGTTGCTTGTAAGCCCGAAGCCAAAATAATTATGTAAGGTTTTGACTTGTGAGCCTTGTAAAACAAGTCGGCTGTAATCTAGAAAAGATTATAGTGGAAATTCCCAAGTGGAGCTTGGAGAGTAGATATAGGTGCTAGGTGCACCGAACCACTATACTTCTTGTGTGTTTGCATTGCTTTACTCTTCTTTTGCTCTTTAATTGTTGTTACCTTTCATTGCTTCCGTTGCATAATTACTTGAGCACTATCACTCTTCACTTTTGAACTTGATAGCACATATATTGCTTTAATTTTTAAAATACCCAATTCACCCCCCCTCTTGGGCACCATATCTGGGCAACAAGTGGTATCAGAGCACCGGTACTCTCTTGTAGGTCCAACGATCTTGAGTGAAAGATCATGGCCGCCCCAATTGGAATGGGTGTAGTTGAAGGTCAAGCATCAAATCGCCCTCCTTTCTTTAATAGCACAAACTACACTTACTGGAAAACTCGTATGCGCATTTACTTACAAGCTGTAGATTATAATATATGGAGAGTAATTACTAAAGGGCCTTATCAGCCCACTCACTTGGTTAATGGCATTATCACCTCAAAATTTGAAAAAGAATGGGATGACAATAACATCAAACAAGCTGAGTTAAATGCTAAGGCGATGAATTTGCTATTCTGTGCACTTGACCCAAGTGAATTTAACAGAATATCAAATTGTATTTCCACCAAAGAAATATGGGATATACTTGAGGTTACCCATGAGGTACACACCAAGTGAAGACCACAAAGGTGAACATGCTCATTCATACGTATGAGATGTTCAGGATGGAACCAACTGAAAGTATCAGTGAAATGTATACTAGATTTACCAATATAGTAAATGGTATGAGAAGTTTGGGAAAAATTATATCTAATGGTGAAATGGTTAACAAACTTCTCAGGTCTCTTCCGGCTTCATGGGATGCGAAAGTAATAGCCATAGAAGAAGCCAAGGATGTCAATACTCTACCTCTTGAGCAGCTTCTTGGATCACTGATGACTTACGAGCTTTCACTAAAGCAGAAGACAGTGGACAATGACAAGAAAAAGAAAGCCATAGCCTTCAAGTCCACTACAAAGGAAGAGTCAAGTGATGAATCAGAAGAAGAAGGTGATGATGACGAGACAGTCCTCATTACAAGAAAATTCAAAAGATTCATGTGAAAGAAGAAGGGCTTCTACAAGAAAAGGCCACAAAAAGGTGATCACAATAAAGATAAAGAGAAAGAAAAAGAAAGGGATCCACCCATCTGCTTCGAGTGCAAGAAGCCTGGACATTATAAAACAGATTGCCCTTTGCTTAAAAAGAGTCGAAGGATGTTGAGAAAGAAAGCCATGATGGCTACCTGAAGTGAGAGTGAGGACTCCAGCAGTGATGAAGAGCAGCAAGTAGTCGCCAACCTGTGTTTCATGGCCAATGAAGATGATGAGGTAAATTCTGAACCTGAAATTGAATTTACTTTTAATGAATTACATGATGCTTTTGATGATTTAGTTATGGAATATGAAAAACTAAAATTGAAAAATAAGAAATTAAGAAAGCTAAATCAAGAACTTACCAAAAATTTAGACAAGTTTTCAACTAAAATTGAAAATTTAATTCAAGAAAACAAGAAATTAACTGAACATGTAAAGACCTTGAAAAATGATAAGGACAATCTTTTAAAAGAAAAGGATTCTTTGAAAAATAATAGAAGTTTTGAAACTAATGAGAAAATTGAAAAACAAAACAAAGAACTGTTGCTTCAAAACAAGAATTACAAAGAAGAGTTAAAAAAAGTAAAACCTTTTGTAGAAAAGTTTACTTATAGTTCAGAAAAATTAAGTATGCTTTTAAACAGTCAACATGCAGTTTTTAACAAAGCTGGACTTGGATTTAAGCCACATAATCTGCAAAAACTTTACAAAAACTTTTTCATACCTGCATCTTCTAATATTACCTGCTATGCATGTGGTAAGCTAGGACATAAATCATATATTTGTAATAGAAGAAAATTAAATACCTTTGGAAAGATTTGGGTTCCAAAAGAAACCAATTTGACTAACCCTAAAGGACCCAAGATGACTTGGGTACCTAAAGTTTCAACTTGATCAATTTCTGCAGGTGTGTCTTGCAACCAAAAATAAAACAAGAATGTGATATCTGGACAGTGGTTGCTCAAGGCACATGACTGGGGATGTGAGGCAATTCTCATCACTAGCAGCTATAGATGGTGGAAACGTTACTTTTGGTGATAATGGAAAAGGCAAAATCATCGGAATTGGTAAAATCCATATCACCCCTAATGCTTATGTAGATAATGTATTATTTGTTGATGGCCTGAAGCATAATGTTTTCAGCATTAGTCAGTTTTGTGACAAAGGTTTTAAAGTAATTTTTGAATCATCTTTGTGCATGGTGTCTAGTCTAGATGTCGATGGCATCAAGTTCACTGGTCATAAGCATGGAAACATTTACATGGTTGATCTTGATGATCTAGCCATGGAAAGTGGTCAATGCCTAGTGGCTAGGGAAGCCAAGACAAGTGAAACTAGTTGGCTTTGGCATCGTAGGCTAGGGCATGCTAGTATGCAATTGACTTCAAAATTAAGCAAAAAGAATCTTGTAAAAGAATTGCCAAAACTCACATTTGAAAAGGATAAGATTTGTGCTGCATGCCAATTTGGAAAACAAACTAAATCTGCTTTCAAACCTAAAGGAGTAGTATCTACTACTAGACCCCTTGAATTATTGTAAATGGACCTCTTTGGACCAACCAGAACAACTAGTTTAGGAGGTAAAAAATATGGGCTAGTAATTGTAGATGATTATTCACGATTTACTTGGATAATGTTTTTAGCTCATAAAGATGAAACGTTTTCAGCTTTTGTTAAATTTCATAAAAGGGTTTCAAACGAAAAAGATTTCACTATTGTTTCTTTGCGTAGTGATCATGGAACTGAATTTGACAATCATGATTTTGAAGCTTTTTGTAATGAAAATGGCATTAGTCATAATTTTTCTGCACCTATGACACCTCAATAAAATGGGGTGGTAGAAAGAAAGAACAGGACTCTTGAAGAAATGGCACGCACAATGCTTTGCGAAAATGACTTACCTAGATATTTTTGGGCAAAAGCCATTAATACTTCTTGTTACATTTTAAATCGTATTTTAATTCGACCTATTTTGAAGAAAACACCATATGAGCTTTGGAAAAATCGAAAACCGAATCTTAAGTATTTTCGTGTATTTGGTTGCCGCTGTTTCATATTAAACAATGGCAAAGACAATATCAGTAAATTTGATGCCAAGTCAGATGAGGGTATCTTCTTAGGATACTCTACTTCTAGCAAGGCATACAGGGTCTTCAACAGAAGAACTCTTCTAGTTGAAGAATCAATTCATGTAGTGTTTGATGAATCTAATAAAAAATCTTCTAGAAAAGAAGATTCTATTGATGATGAAACAGGTACAAAGAAGCTTGAACAATTGACAATCAATGAAGGTGAGCCTAAAAGAGATGATGATCAAGAAAATGAAGATCAAACTCAAGAGATCAATACAACTTCACCAAAACCTTTACCTAAAGAATGGAGGTATGCTCACGGACACCCCAAAGAGCTAATAATTAGTGATCCGTCAAAGGGAGTAAGTACACGCTCTTCTATTAGAAATGTTTGTGATTATTTAGCTTTTGTATCTCAGATAGAGCATAAGTCAATTGAAGAAGCTGAAAAAGATTGTAACTGGATTAATGCTATGCAAGATGAACTAAATCAATTTAAAAGAAATAATGTTTGGACTTTAACTGAAAGACTCACTAATGTTTCTGTAATTGGTACAAAATGGGTTTTTAGAAATAAACTTGATGAACATGGTGTTGTAACTAGAAACAAAGCTAGACTTGTTGCTAAAGGCTACAACCAGGAAGAAGGGATTGACTTTGATGAAACCTTTGCACCTATTGCTAGGCTAGAAGCAATTAGACTTTTACTTACTTTTGCTTGTTTTATGGATTTCAAGTTATTTCAAATGGATGTTAAAAGTGCTTTTTTAAATGGATTTATTGAAGAGGAAGTTTATGTTGAACAACCTCCTGGTTTTGAAAATCATGAATTTCCTAACCATGTTTTTAAATTGCATAAAGCATTGTATGGTTTAAAGCAAGCTCCTAGAGCTTGGTATGATAGATTAAGTTCTTTTTTGATGAAGAATGATTTTTCTAGAGGTAATATAGATAATACATTATTTTTGAAAAAGAAAAATGATGATCTCTTAGTAGTACAAATCTATGTAGATGATATTATTTTTGGTGCTACTAACGAATGTCTTTGTTAAGAATTTGCAAAGTTAATGCAGAGTGAGTTCGAGATGAGCATGATGGGAGAACTCAACTTCTTCCTCGGACTCCAAATTAAGCAAACCAAAGAGGGGATCTTCATCAACCAAGCAAAGTACACAAGGAAAATATTGAAAAAGTTTGGGATGGAGACTACCAAACCAATAGGTACCCCCATGAGCTCTTCATGTAAACTAGACAAAGATGAATGTGGTAAATCAGTAGACCAAAAATTATATAGAGGCATGATTGGTTCATTGCTATATCTAACTACCAGTAGACCAGATATAATATTTATTGTTTGTATGTGTGCACGTTTTCAGTCTGCTCCTAAAGAATCACATCTCTTAGTTGTAAAACGTATATTTAGATACTTATCTGGGTCAATTGAAATTGGTCTTTGGTACTCTAGAGAGTCATCATATGAATTGATTGCATATTCTGATGCTGATTTTGCTGGGTGTAAACTTGATCGTAAAAGTACTAGTAAAACTTGTTAATTCCTAGGAGTTAATTTGATTTCATGGAGCAGCAAGAAACAGAATTCGGTTGCTCTATCTACGGCGGAAGCCGAATATATAGCAGCTGGAAGCTGTTGTGCTCAGATTCTATGGATCAAACAATAACTCGAGGACTTTGGCATCAAACTAACTAAGACACCCATAAGATGTGATAATACTAGTGCAATCAATTTAACGAAAAATCCTGTACAACATTCAAGAAGCAAACATATTGAAATAAGACATCACTTCATAAGAGATCATGCTCAAAACTCTAATGTGTTGTTAGAATTCATTTGTACTGATTATCAATTGGCTGATATATTTACAAAACCATTGAATGAAGATAGATTTTGCATGATCAGAAGAGAACTGGGAGTCATTGATCCTTTTGCTTGAAACTCTTCAATTTTCATCAAAATTCCTTAAAAATGATTTATAAATTCTCAAATATGTTTAAAGCTTATTTTTCTAAATTTTATCAATTTTTTAAAATTTTACCGAATTTTATTTTGGCTAATTTATTTTTGGAGGTCGACACTTAAGTTTTCAGAGGTCGACACTTGGGGTCGACCCCTAAAATTTTTGAGAGGTCGACACTTGGATGGAAAATGTCTTTTTTAAAACCCGTCCGCAAGCCTCTTTTTCTCCATTTCTTTTCATTTCTCCTTCGTGTGGTCCCCCTCCAACTTTCCTAAAGCTCTAAATAGTGGATTTCCAACCCTCTCCTTCATCTTTTTGGGTAATCCTCTCCTCTCCTCTTGTTTTCTTTTGAACCAAACCATTTTTTACCGTGTTCTTAGTTTTGGACAACCGAAAGCTTTTGCCTCTATCTACCCTCAAATATTGGTTGTTTTTCAATTGAAATTACTTATTTCTTTCCTCCGTTTCTTGCATTTCCTCCATTTACTCTCGATTTTCTCCATTTTCACAAACCTTATCTTACCATTTCACCATTTCCTCTTTACTCAACCCGTGAACCTCTCTTCTCCTCTCTTTTCTTGGTTCCTTTCCTCTTAGCTCTTCATTACCCTACTTCTCCCTAATTTACCCCTCTTCCATCCATATGGGTCCAAGAAAGCACTTGGCAGTAAGAAAAAGGAGAATGGAACAAGGCCAAAGTAGCACTGAGCGATGAAGAAAGGTCAGACATGAGCATGAGCCGACCCCAGAGCCACCTGCACCAGTGCCAGCCAGTTTAGTTTGGAAGAGCATTGCGAGCGGGAGACGTGTAGATATACCTTTCTGGGATCAGCATCACTTTTTTATAGGAGATGTGCTGAGAAATGCAGGTCTGGTTCACTTCTGCACGATGACTGAGAGATTCTACCCAGACCTCATCAGGGAGTTCTATGCATCCATGGCCACTGATGGCATTGGATGGTCAGCTACTGTTCGTGGGATCGAGATTCCAGTGACACCAGAGGTCATCAATCGTATTTGGAGGATTCCACTTCATGGCATAGCTGCCACTTCTATCAGCGATAGAGAGCGCGCCTTCAGATGTATCCTAGAGTGCGAGGATGTAAGCGGCATTTCCATAGTAGCCGCTAACCAGCTTTCACTGGAGATGAGAGTGCTGCATCATATCATCGCCCGTATCTTGATTCCGAAGAGCGGGAGGTTCGACTTTATCACTGAGCGTGAGCTGGTGTTGATGGTGTCCCTGAGACAGCGGACTCCCATCAACCTTCCCAGGATCATGCTTCAACAGATGGGTGAGGTAGCATCTCACAGGAGACTAGTTTAGCTATATGGCATGAGGCTGACACAGTTATTTAGAGAGTATGGAGTTTCATTTGATGGTATCCCTTTCGGTCAGCTACAGTATACTGATACATATAGAGAGAAATCCCTGCATAGGATGGGATTTCGACTGATTGGTGACCATTGGGTGCGACGAGAGTCTGGCCAGGAGCCAGATGAGGAGGATGAGATCCGAGCAACTGAGGCAGGGCCTTCAGAGCCTACTGATCATGGTACACCTCCTCGTCTAGCACCAGAGTCAGAGACTGCGGAGCCTGAGCCATTCACGCCACCACCCTCATCAGCTCCAGCACCTACAGCTACTGCTACACCACGGAGGACTACAGCGAGGATATCGGACTTTGAGCAGAGAGTGACTGATCACATTTCAGAGGTCCGGACAGAGATTGCTGGTGTACGACAGGAGCTACATGGTCTACGGATCTACACAGATATGCACATTGGAGCTCTCTCAGCTAGTGTAGATGCAGGATTCCGACAGATCCTCAGCCTACTGAGATTAGCATTGCCACCAGGGACTGTAGATCCGACAGTATCTCCTCCATATTCTGATGATGATGATGATGACTCCAGTGGATGCAGTGACAGTGATGGAGATCAGCCTGGAGCAGGTAGCTCTGATGTTCCACCTACCGATCCAATTTCAGAGATTCCCCCTTCTGCTGATCCTCCTTCTACTGATCTTCCCAGTACTAATCCTCCAGCTACAGATATGCCAATAGATACTGAGATTACTCAATCACTTTTTGAGACTATTACAGGGATTCCGGATGATAGAGATGAGCATACAGAGACAGATATTGATGATCCCACTGCTTATGAGCTTGTCAGCAGGCACACTCCAGCTCAGTCTACTCAGCATACCGATCCATCTACTCCTTCTGCTACTGCTTCTGTTAGGACACCTGTGGAGTCTTTTCCTCGGACCTATAGATCTCGTAGGACTACCCCTAGGTCTGGTCCCTCTCTGAGGACTCGGAGTCTCACTCATAGGACTCCAAAATCCTCATCTAGGATTTCGGCTCCTATCTCTTTTGATATAACTTCTGATGAGGAGTAGCCTCATAGATTTACTTGATGTATGTTGTACTTAGTTTGCTTTGTATGATCTGATGTATCAGTGTTTTATGCTCACTATGTAAGCAATTTTGTAACTGAATACATTTATATACTTATCTACATTGTGATATTTTACTGTCTGATACTAGCTCTTAGCTTTTATCCTTTTAAACCCTCTGTTAGCAGGTTTTTGTTATATCGAATGCAAAAATTGAGGGGGAGCATGTATCTTATGCAACTAAGTACTTCATTATAATGGAACATAATTTTTTTTAGTATATCTTTTACTACAAAGAATGCACTTTTTGATTCTTGACAAAAAGGGGGAGTATAGTAAAGTTTGTAAAGTATATATGGTAAAGTATGACTTTCATAGAATAGAGTAAAGCTATTATGGTTCTTATCTTTTTGACTCATGAGAATGTTTTCACAAGAAGAAAGAAGTAAATGAAAAGTAAAATCGTTCATAGAGTATAGTAAAGCTATTATGGTTCTTAACTTTTTGACTCATGAGAATGTTTTCACAAGAAGAAAGAAGTAAATGAAAAGTAAAATCTTTTATAGAGTATAGTAAAGCTATTATGGTTCTTAACTTTTTGACTCATGAGAATGTTTTCACAAAAAGAAAAAAAAAAGTAGATGAAAAGTAAAATTTTTATGATATACTCATGTTTGTGAGATTTCTTTGAAAATTTTTATTATTGCTATATTTTGCTTTTGGACTTAATTGCATATATACTCAGGTTTTGTCATCATCAAAAAGGGGGAGATTGTTGGCTTTGGCTCCTTAGTTTTGATGATTAACAAAAGGTTGAGTATATGTTTGGACTAATGTTTCATTTCAAGATAAAGTTTCAGGCCATAGGTTATTCAAAAAGAGTATCAAGAGTACAATAATGAAACCAAGCTTGCTTGATTTGGGAAAGAGCTCTTCTACTTTTAACAAGATCAAATTTTTCATATTGGACCTTCTTATTAAGAAGTAATTGACAAAAGAAACAAAGGCTTAGAGAAACTCAAGCATGGCACGCACCTCTCCAGAGTTTCAGAAAATTCAGATGAGAGGTCGACTCCCAGAGGTCGACACCTTGCCAAAGGTTGACCACCAGAGGTCGACTTATGAAGAAAAGAAAAGTTCAGCAAGGCCGGCATGGCAAAATTTCAGTGGCACGCTCCAGAGGTTGACCACCAGAGGTCGACACCTGTCCAGAGGTCGACACCAGAGGTCGACTCATCTCCTGAGAATTCAAACTGGGCAGAACTATGGTTTTCTGGATTTTTGCCTAAGATAAACTAGAGGTCGACTCATGAGGTCGACACTTGATCCAGAGGTCGACTCATGAGGTCGACTCATGGCATAACGGCTAGTTTTTCTGAACTTTTGATTTGATTTCTAACGGCCATAAACGACCATATTTTTGATTCTAATGGTCTTGTGGAGTTGTTTCAGCTTGAATGAGGTATTTAACCTCCACCTAACTTCAAAAAAGACAAGGAGACAAAGTGAAAAAGAAGAGAGTGAAAGTACAAAGCCTTCAATCAATTCTAAGCCAAAAAGAGTGAGAAAACCAAGAGATTCCTTAGCCAAAAGCTTTCCATCTTTGAGGAATCCAACTTTCAAGTGTTTGGCATTTAGTGAGGTCTAAGATTCCAAGAAAAAGGCTTGAAGAGTCTCCATCAAGAGCTACATAGAATTACTTTTTGCTCAAAAGGAGTTTGTCTTGTTTTATTCATTGTATTCATATTCTTTTTGTCCTAGGCTAGTTTCAAGGGAATTTGAAACTAGTGTGAGGTTTGTTGGTGAGCCAATTGATAAAACCAACTAGGGTTGCTTGTAAGCCCGAAGCCAAAACAAGTGAGTGAGGTTTGTTGGTGAGCCAATAGTTAAAACCAACTAGGGTTGCTTGTAAGCCCGAAGCCAAAATAATTGTGTAAGGTTTTGACTTGTGAGCCTTGTAAAACAAGTCGGCTGTAATCTAGAAAAGATTATAGTGGAAATTCCAAGTGGAGCTTGGGGAGTAGATGTAGGTGCTAGGTGCACCGAACCACTATACTTCTTGTGTGTTTGCATTGCTTTACTCTTCTTTTGCTCTTTAATTGTTGTTACATTTCATTGCTTCCGTTGCACAATTACTTGAGCACTATCACTCTTCACTTTTGAACTTGATAGCACATATATTGCTTTAATTTTTAAAATACCCAATTCACCCCCCTCTTGGGCACCATATCTGGGCAACAAGTGGTATCAGAGCACCGGTACTCTCTTGTAGGTCCAACGATCTTGAGTGAAAGATCATGGCCACCCCAATTGGAATGGGTGTAGTTGAAGGTCAAGCATCAAATCGCCCTCCTTTCTTTAATAGCACAAACTACACTTACTGGAAAACTCGTATGCGCATTTACTTACAAGCTGTAGATTATAATATATGGAGAGTAATTACTAAAGGGCCTTATCAGCCCACTCACTTGGTTAATGGCATTATCACCTCAAAATTTGAAAAAGAATGGGATGACAATGACATCAAACAAGCTGAGTTAAATGCTAAGGCGATGAATTTGCTATTCTGTGCACTTGATCAAGTGAATTTAACCGAATATCAAATTGTATTTCCGCCAAAGAAATTTGGGATACACTTGAGGTTATCCATGAGGGTACACACAAGTGAAGACCACAAAGGTGAACATGCTCATTCATACGTATGAGATGTTCAGGATGGAACCAACTGAAAGTATCAGTGAAATGTATACTAGATTTACCAATATAGTAAATGGTATGAGAAGTTTGAAAAAATTATATCTAATGGTGAACTGGTTAACAAACTTCTCAGGTCTCTTCTGGCTTCATGGGATGCGAAAGTAACAGCCATAGAAGAAGCCAAGGATGTCAATACTCTACCTCTTGAGCAGCTTCTTGGATCACTGATGACTTACGAGCTTTCACTAAAGCAGAAGACAGTGGACAATGACAAGAAAAAGAAAGCCATAGCCTTCAAGTCCACTGCAAAGGAAGAGTCAAGTGATGAATCAGAAGAAAAAGGTGATGATGATGAGACAGCCCTCATTACAAGAAATTTAAAAGATTCATGAGAAAGAAGAAGGGCTTCTACAAGAAAAGGCCACAAAAAGGTGATCATAATAAAGATAAAGAGAAAGAAAAAGAAAGGAATCCACCCATCTGCTTCGAGTGCAAGAAGCCTGGACATTATAAAACGGATTGCCCTTTGCTTAAAAAGAGTCGAAGGATGTTGAGAAAGAAATCCATGATGGCTACCTGGAGTGAGAGTGAGGACTCCAGCAGTGATGAAGAGCAGCAGGTAGTCGCCAACCTGTGTTTCATGGCCAATGAAGATGATGAGGTAAATTCTGAACCTGAAATTGAATTTACTTTTAATGATTTACATGATGCTTTTGATGATTTAGTTATGGAATATGAAAAACTAAAACTGAAAAATAAGAAATTAAGAAAGCTAAATCAAGAACTTACCAAAAATTCAGACATGTTTTCAACTGAAATTGAAAATTTAATTCAAGAAAACAAGAAATTAACTGAACATGTAAAGATCTTGAAAAATGATAAGGATAATCTTTTAAAAGAAAAGGATTCTTTGAAAAATATTAGAAGTTTTGAAACTAATGAGAAAATTGAAAAACAAAACAAAGAACTGTTGCTTCAAAGCAAGAATTACAAAGAAGAGTTAGAAAAAGTAAAACCTTTTGTAGAAAAGTTTACTTATATTCTGAAAAATTAAGTATGCTTTTAAATAGTCAACATGCAATTTTTAACAAAGCTGGACTTGGATTTAAGCCACATAATCTGCAAAAACTTTACAAAAACTTTTTCATACCTGCATCTTCTAATATTACCTGCTATGCATGTGGTAAGCTAGGACATAAATCATATATTTTTAATAAAAGAAAATTAAATACCTTTGGAAAGATTTGGGTTCCAAAAAGAACCAATTTGACTAACCCTAAAGGACCCAAGATGACTTGGGTACCTAAAGTTTCAACTTGATCAATTTCTGCAGGTGTGTCTTGCAACCAAAAATAAAAGAAGAATGTGGTATCTGTACAGTAGTTGCTCAAGGCACATGACTGGGGATGTGAGCAATTCTCATCACTAGTAGCTATAGATGGTGGAAACGTTACTTTTGGTGATAATGGAAAAGGCAAAATCATCGGAATTGGTAAAATTCATATCACCCCTAATGCTTATGTAGATAATGTATTATTTGTTGATGGCCTGAAGGATAATCTTTTCAGCATTAGTCAGTTTTGTGACAAAGATTTTAAAAGTAATTTTTGAATCATCTTTGTGCATGGTCTCTAGTCTAGATGTCGATGGCATCAAGTTCACTGGTCATAGGCATGGAAACATTTACATGGTTGATCTTGATGATCTAGCCATGGAAAGTGGTCAATGCCTAGTGGCTAGGGAAGCCAAGGCAAGTGAAACTAGTTGGCTTTGGCATCGTAGGCTAGGGCATGCTAGTATGCAATTGATTTCAAAATTAAGCAAAAAGAATCTTGTAAAAGAATTGCCAAAACTCACATTTGAAAAGGATAAGATTTGTGCTGCATGTCAATTTGGAAAACAAACAAAATCTACTTTCAAATCTAAAGAAGTAGTATCTACTACTAGACCCCTTGAATTATTGCATATGGACCTCTTTGGACCAACCAGAATAACTAATTTGGGAGGTAAAAAATATGGGCTAGTAATTGTAGATGATTACTCACGATTTACTTGGGTAATGTTTTTAGCTCTTAAAGATGAAACGTTTTCAGCTTTTGTTAAATTTCATAAAAGGGTTTCAAACAAAAAAGATCTCACTATTATTTCTTTGAGTAGTGATCATGGAACTGAATTTGACAATCATGATTTTGAAGCTTTTTGTAATGAAAATGGCATTAGTCATAATTTTTCTGTACCTAGGACACCTCAACAAAATGGGGTGGTAGAAAGAAAGAACATGACTCTTGAAGAAATGGCATGCACAATGCTTTGCGAAAACGATTTACCTAGATATTTTTGGGCAGAAGCTTTAATACTTCCTGTTACATTTTAAATCATGTTTTAATTCAACCTATTTTGAAGAAAACACCATATGAGCTTTGGAAAAATCGAAAACCGAATCTTAAGTATTTTCGTGTATTTGGTTGCCGCTGTTTCATATTAAACAATGGCAAAGACAATATCAGTAAATTTGATGCCAAGTCAGATGAGGGTATCTTCTTAGGATACTCTACTTCTAGCAAGGCATACAGGGTCTTCAACAGAAGAACTCTTCTAGTTGAAGAATCAATTCATGTAGTGTTTGATAAATCTAACGAAAAATCTTCTAGAAAAGAAGATTCTATTGATGATGAAACAGGTACAAAGAAGCTTAAACAATTGACAATCAATGAAGGTGAGCCTAAAGGAGATGATGATCAAGAAAATGAAGATCAAACTCAAGAGATCAATGCAACTTCACCAAAACCTTTACCTAAAGAATGGAGGTATGCTCACGGACACCCCAAAGAGCTAATAATTGGTGATCTGTCAAAGGAAGTAAGTACACGCTCTTCTATTAGAAATGTTTGTGATTATTTAGCTTTTGTATCTCAGATAGAGCCTAAGTCAATTGAAGAAGCTGAAAAAGATTGTAACTGGATTAATGCTATGCAAGATGAACTAAATCAATTTAAAAGAAATAACGTTTGGACTTTAACTGAAAGACCCCTAATATTTCTGTAATTGGTACAAAATGGGTTTTTAGAAATAAACTTGATGAACATGGTGTTGTAACTAGAAACAAAGCTAGACTTGTTGCTAAAGGCTACAACCAGGAAGAAGGGATTGATTTTGATGAAATCTTTGCTCCTGTTGCTAGGCTAGAAGCAATTAGACTTTTACTTGCTTTTGCTTGTTTTATGGATTTCAAGTTAATTCAAATGGATGTTAAAAGTGCTTTTTTAAATGGATTTATTGAAGAGGAAGTTTATGTTGAACAACCTCCTGGTTTTGAAAATCATGAATTTCCTAACCATGTTTTTAAATTGCATAAAGCATTGTATGGTTTAAAGAAGCTCCTAGAGCTTGGTATGATAGATTAAGTTCTTTTTTGATGAAGAATGATTTTTCTAGAGGTAATGTAGATAATACATTGTTTTAGAAAAAAAAAATGATGATCTCTTAGTAGTACAAATCTATGTAGATGATATTATTTTTGGTGCTACTAACGAATGTCTTTGTCAAGAATTTGCAAAGTTAATGTAGAGTGAGTTCGAGATGAGCATGATGGGAGAACTCAACTTCTTCCTCGGACTCCAAATTAAGCAAACCAAAGAGGGGATCTTCATCAACCAAGCAAAGTACACAAGGGAAATATTGAAAAAGTTTGGGATGGAGACTACCAAACCAATAGGTACCACCATGAGCTCTTCATGTAAACTAGACAATGATGAATGTGGTAAATCAGTAGACCAAAAATTATATAGAGGCATGATTGGTTCATTGCTATATCTAACAGCCAGTAGACCAGATATAATGTTTAGAGTTTGTATGTGTGCACGTTTTCAGTCTGCTCCTAAAGAATCACATCCCTTAGTTGTAAAACGTATATTTAGATACTTATCTGGGTCAATTGAAATTGGTCTTTGGTACTCTAGAGAGTCATCAAATGAATTGATTGCATATTCTGATGCTGATTTTGCTGGGTGTAAACTTGATCGTAAAAGTACTAGTGGAACTTGTCAATTCCTAGGAGTTAATTTGATTTCATGGAGCAGCAAGAAATAGAATTCGGTTGCTCTATCTATGGCGGAAGCCGAATATATAGCATCTGGAAGCTGTTGTGCTCAGATTCTATGAATCAAACAACAACTCGAGGACTTTGGCATCAAACTAACTTAGACACCCATAAGATGTGATAATACTAGTGCAATCAATTTAACGAAAAATCCTGTACAACATTCAAGAAGCAATATATTGAAATAAGACATCACTTCATAAGAGATCACGCTCTAAACTCTAATGTGTTGTTAGAATTCATTTGTACTGATTATCAATTGGCTGATATATTTACAAAACCATTGAATGAAGATAGATTTTGCATGATCAGAAGAGAACTGGGAGTCATTGATCCTTTTGCTTGAAACTCTTCAATTTCATCAAAATTCCTCAAAAATGATTTATAAATTCTCAAATATGTTTAAAGCTTATTTTTATAAATTTTATCAATTTTTTAAAATTTTACCGAATTTTATTTTGGCTAATTTATTTTTGGAGGTCGACACTTAAGTTTTCGGAGGTCGACATTTGGGGTCGACCCCTGAAATTTTTGAGAGGTCGACACTTGGACGGAAAACGTCTTTTTTAAAACCCATCCGCAAGCCTCTTTTTCTCCATTTCTTTCCATTTTTCTTTCATGTGGTCCCCCTCCAACTTCCCTAAAGCTCTAAACAGTGGATTTCCAACCCTCTCCTTCATCTTTTGGGTAATCCTCTCCTCTCCTCTTGTTTTCTTTTGAACCAAACCGTTTTTGACCGTGTTCTTGGTTTTGGACAACTGAAAGCTTTTGCCTCTATCTACCCTCAAATATCGGTTGTTTTTCAATTGAAATCACTTATTTCTTTCCTCCGTTTCTTGCATTTCCTCCATTTACTCTCGATTTTCTCCATTTTCACAAACCCTATCTTACCATTTCACCGTTTCCTCTTTTACTCAACCCGTGAACCTCTCTTCTCCTCTCTTTTCTTGGTTCCTTCTTCTTAGCTCTGCATTACCCTACTTCTCCCTAATTTACCCCTCTTCCATTCATATGGGTCCAAGAAAGCACTTGGTAGTAAGAAAAAGGAGAATGGAACATGGCCAAAGTAGCACTGAGCGACGAAGAAAGGTCAGACATGAGCGTGAGCCAACCCCAGAGCCACCTGCACCAGTGCCAGCCAGTTTAGTTCTGAAGAGCATTGCGAGCAGGAGACGTGTAGATATACCTTTCTGGGATCAGCATCACTTTTTTATAGGAGATGTGCTGAGAGATGCAGGTCTGGTTCACTTCTGCACGATGACTCAGAGATTCTACCCAGACCTCATCATGGAGTTCTATGCATCCATGGCCACTGATGGCATTGGATGGTCAGCTACTGTTCATGGGATCGAGATTCCAGTGACAACAGAGGTCATCAGTCGTATTTGGAGGATTCCACTTCATGGCACATCTGCCACTTCTATCAGCGACAGAGAGCGCGCCTTCAGATGTATCCTAGAGCGCGAGGATGTTAGTGGCATTTCCATAGTAGCCGCTAACCAGCTTTCACTGGAGATGAGAGTTGATGCAGAACAAATAAAGGAATGCGATGCGGAAGTAAATTAAGATTAACTAATTTTTTTGTTGTTTTTATATGTTTGTAGAAGTTGGCTTCAAATCAAAGAAAAGTTAACTAACATTGAAAGATACTAATATGATAATTGAAAGCACAATTTTAAGGAAACTAAATTATCAGAGTAGTTCAGAAGTAACGGATCGCTGGGGGTTGAGAAACTCCCAGACCTAGGGTTTCGCTCCGAACTTTCAAAAGAACAGAAATAAAGAGGAGAGATGGTTTATCTAACCAGACAATGATCTTCACAGATTTTGGTGGAGGAACTCTCCCGAGCAGATTGTTGGATCCCGGATTCAGATATCTTCGTAATGGATCCTCCAATACTGGTCCTTTGGCCGGTTGGCTTCTCCTGAACTCAAGATCTGGAAGAGAGAAAAATAATTGATGGAATCAGAGAGTCAAGGGAAATATTTACCAGGTTGATGAACTAGAAGATTGAAATTGCTGAAAACTGGATTCTCCTGGATGTTGATGTGATTTTCCTTGGAACTTGCTCTGGATCTGAAGTTGCCGGACTGGATCTGGATGAAGGGTGGATGGCCTGGACTTGTAGAGAGAGAGAGGCCGTGGGAGATGGATGGATCTAGGTTTGATGGATTGAAAATAATGAAGGGTGGCTAGGGTTTTGGAATTTCAAGTGGCTAACCTAGGGTTTGGATAAAGATGGAGATCTCTCACCTCCTCAAGGCACCAATGGAACCCGGATTACCCCCTCACGGAGCTCAACACTTAGAATAGTGCGGAAGAAGAGAAACCTAGGTCACTCAACACAAGAGAATAGCAAAAAATAATTTTCTTCATGATTTTTAAAGTTACAAAGAGAGGTCTATTATATAGACCTAAAATTTTCTCCAAGCTTGTACAAATTCCATGTGGGACTAAACTCCTCCAACCACTAGATTAGGTAGAAAATCTTCTCTCTTGGCCGACCAAGAGTTCAAAAAAAATTGGGATGGCCATAAAGGAATTTTTTTTGAATTTTTTTGGTGCCTCCTTGGAGTTGGATTTGGATTTGGAGTCCTCTTCTTCTTATGGTATTTCTTTTCTTCCACTCCAAGTTAAGCTCTTTGATTTGATTTGAACTTCATTAGGAGTAGGTTGGATGTCCTTCTTTGATTTCTTCTCCAAGAGAAGTCTTCTTCCTTCTTTGCTTAGGTAAAATAGGCAGGTATGGGCGCCTCCTTTAAAGTAGCCTCCAATTTGATTTTTTCTTCTTTGGATGTGGGGACCATGACACTGGGATGCCTCTGTGGGCCTCCTGGACTTTGGCGTGTGCTCGGAGTGTGGCTGGGCGTGTGGCTTGGAGTGTGGCCTCCACTTGCTTGAACCTTGATTTGATTGGAAGACAAATGTGGCACCATTTTGGACCAAATTGAAACCACATTGGGACTTGCACTGAGTCAACATGACTCAACAAAATTTAAATGGTGACTCAATAAAATAAATAAACTGGTTGACCAGGTCACCTTTATTACAAACCTAATTTCTCGGGCAATGTCAATCAGAGATCCAAATGGAGCTCTGAAGTCTTCTTCTGAGTCTGGTGCCCGCACAATTCTCCCAGGGTGGGAGGAACTCGACCCTGTCGAGTAAGGCTCAAGTTGGCTCTGGTATCTCTCCAAGAGGTCTGGGTCCAATTCTTGTAAATTTTCGGGAGATCCAAGAGTCATCAGAATCTGGCCTTCCTTGCCAGCGGACCAGGTACCTTTGGTATCCTCGATTACGAGTAGAGATAACCTGATCATCCAGGATCTTTTCAATCTGCTCTTTCCTCACAGGCCAGTTTGTTGGTGGACACACAGGGTCGGGATCACTCTCAATGATAGGGTTAGGCTCAAAAGGCTCACTAGGAATCACAGCTGGCTCCTGTACTCTACTAAGTCTGTAATGTTGAAAGTAGAGCTAATGCCTAGTTCTGGAGGCAACTCGAGCACATAGGCATTGGATCCTACTCTCTTTACCACTCTAAATGGTCCAGCTCCCCTAGCATGTAACTTTCTAACGGTTCCAGGAGGAAACCGTTCAGGCCTTAACCTAATCATCACATAGTCTCCCTCAAAAAAAAGATTTGACTCGCCTTGAGTATCAGCCAACTTCTTATAAGTTTCATTACTTAAATTTATTTTGGCATGAATTTCTTTATGCAGTCTTTTACATGCTGTGCAAATTCTTAGCAGATTCGGAGACTCGAGTGTGGACAGGTAAAGGGACTAGGTCAAGAGGTGTGTGAGGTTTGTACCCATGTACAATTTCAAATTGACTCTTACCCGTAGACCTATTGACCGAGTCATGTACGCAAATTCTGCCCTTGGTAGGTATAAATCCCAATTTCTGGTATTTTCCAACAACAGACATCTCAGCAGATTTCCTAGGCTACGGTTCACTATCAGTTTGGCCATCTGTTGGGGATGATAGGCAGTTGAAAACTTAAGTTTTGTCCCTAACTTATGCCAAAGGGTCTTCCAAAAGTAACGTGGTGAACCGGACATCCCTATCTGAAACGATTGTCTTAGGTAGGCCATGGAGTCTAACTATCTCCTTGAAAGAAGAAAAGCGTGGCTACCTTAGACGCATCAAAGGTTTGGGAACAAGGCAGGAAGTGGGCCATTTTAGAGAATCGGTCGACTACGACACAGATAGAATCATGTCTCCTCTGGGTCTTAGGTAAACCTAACACAAAATCCATACTCACATCTTGCCAAGACGATCTGGGACAGGGAGTGGGGTATAAAGACCAGTGTTTTGTTTTCGCTGTTTGGCAACAGCGCAAGGTTCGACATCTAGCTACAATATTAGCTACATCCCTTTTCAAGCTAGGCCAGAAAAAGTGGTCTTCAATAGCTAGAATGGTCTTGTCTTTTCCAAAATGGCCGGCTAAACCTCCAGCATGGATTTCCCAAATCAAAATTCCCTAAAAGAAGTTCTAGGGATGCAAAGCCTATTTTTGAAGAACAAAAAAACCATCTACAAGGGTATAATCCTGGTGATTACTAGATGGTCCTTGAACTAGATCCTGATACACAGTTGTGAAATCCGGACAAGACTCATATTCCTCTTGATTTGCTCAAAACCCTATGACCTCAGTTCTAACAGAAGTAATAACAGAGATCGGCGACTAAGGGCAATCAGCTACCTTATTCTCAACTCAGCCTTATGTTTCAGGACAAAGTATAGGACTGGATATATTCTACCCACTTAGCATGCCTAGGTTAAGCTTCTTTGGGAGTTCAGGAATCTAAGAGCCTCATGGTCCGAAAATAGTACAAATTCCTGCGGTAGCAAATAAATTTCAGTAACGCAAAGCTTGCACCACCGCATAAATCCTTCTTCATAGGTAGAATACCTAAGCTTAGCAATCATTAAG